>KZ111657.1:0-60787 GCA_002120315.1 Hypoxylon sp. CI-4A | reverse complement strand
TAATTATTATTTATTATTATATTTTATAAATTAAATTTATTTAAAAATATATATAAAATAAATTATATAATTTAATTATAAAATTTTTAAATTTATAATTTATTAAAAATAAACGTAAATTATAAATATATATTAATTAATTATATTAATTAAAAAAATAAAAGCTTATAAAAAAATATAATATATATATATTATAAATATAAAATAAATTAATTATTTATTTAATTTTAATTATTTTATATTTTAATTATTATATTTTAATAATATATATATAAAATAATAAAATAATAATTATTATTAATTAATTTTATGCGAATTTTATTTATTTTAATAAAAAATAATTTTTTCGTTTATAATATATTTAATTAAAATTAAGCTTATAATTTAAATAAATAATAAAAATTAAATATTATAAAATATTAAAATATTAAAAAATATAAATTTTAGTTATAAAATTTTAATATATTTTAATGAATTTTATTAAAAAATTTATAAAAATAATCGTTAATATTATTATTATAAAAAAAGCTTAAAATTATAAGCAATATTTTTAATTTAACTTAAGTCGATATTTACGTTATAATTTTTATTAAACGGCTAAATATAAGTTAAAATGAACAGATTTAACCCCGTATATTTCAATGAGCCTAGGTAAAAGTCGCGGTATAATTACTATCTACCTAGGTAAGTAAGTATCTATTCATAAATTTAGGGCCGGCATAGCGGTCCCCGACATCCAAAATCGCCTGTTACAATGCCTGAGTATTTACCTACTCAAGCTCCAACCAGCACGTTTTTCTCCCCCTTCAGCTTAATCTCCCTTCCACCCCTGCTTCTCGCATTATCTTTGCCCTGCCTAATAGCAACAGCTTTGTGTGCCTCCCACTCCTTCGCGTTCATTCGATTATCTTCTTCGCCTTGTTCCAGTTCGGGAATAAGACTGTCGCCTCCAGAAAGTCTCTTCATTGGAGCTTCAGCCTGGGGTCTCACCAGATAGGCATGACTGTACCGAGGCTTCTGTCCTTGCGTCCCTGGTGCAAACGTGACACGATGCATATTGCTTCGGAGGACGCCCGCACTCCATTCAACCATGGCATCGCCAAGGTTAACGATAGCACATCCGGGAGAAGGCTTCACGTAATGCCAGTTTGCCTCGTCCGTCGGATCAGCACCCGGGGACAGCAGTTGCAATCCACCAGTAATGTTGAACAGAATCGTGAGTGAACCAATGTCTGTATGTCCAAGAAGCGAAGTACGACGGTCCGTGGTGGGTTGGGGTAGGTATCTCAATAGACGTAGGGCAGTTCCTGATGGTTTATCTAATGGTTGCAAAGATGAAAGCGTGCCGGACGGAAGATGGAGCTGAGAGTCAAGTGTGTCAGAGATCAATCGCACGATTGAATGTGCCTGCTCCATATAGCTTTTGAGTGACTCTCTACTCTTTTCGACGCAAGGTGGGTTCGGCAGCGTAGCAGAAACCCCCATTATGTCGTCTCGTCCAACATTATAGAACTCCACACGGTCTGGTCGGCCATCCTCAATCTTAAGGTTGCCTGCTTCCTTATACCTACATTGTCAGTATTAGTATCACAACGTATTGCACAATAGAGCAGACAGAATTGAGAGGACCCTACCCAAATAGGGAGTGTGGGGGTTTATAGGCATATTTCATGAGTTCTTCGGCGTCTACCGAGTGAATTTCTTCATCGAGCTCAAACATGTCTGCTGCCAAGTTGATGAAAGCTTGACCTTCTTCACACGTTGTCAGGTCGAGGATGAAGAATCCTAATGCTCGGCAGGCCTGGAAAAGAATGTTCGCTTCCGCATCGTCATGGCTTAATAGTTTGGCAAAGTTAACATGCTGAAGTGAGGCTGTCTGCACGCCATCAGGAAATGATGGGTACCTATCGAAGAGTGCTTGTGTCGGCATATTATGAATATGGCAATCGGTATCAAAGACAATTATCCAGAAATATCGTAAAGTTTGAGAGAACGAGAAAGGGACTCCTAGCAATCAACCGCGAGCTTCGACAGGAAGTTTAATATTAGATAGGATGGGATGAGGGGTCAAGGGAGATTTCTTTGTACTTTCAGTCCTACGCCTGCGTCAGGTAACCATGCATGCCCACTATCATGTCGAGCGCCAGCCGCACACCAACATATGCAAATTACCTATCCAACGTAAGTCGGCCAATTAAATTATTCTATTCGGGACATCAGAAGAGATAACCTGGGAAGGAATTACAGTCCTGCATAAAACTTCGCGTCGGCTTTAGTAACGTGCCCTTCGTAATACCCAAATATAGTGGTCCATAATTCCTAACCAATGACAAAAAAAACTCCAAAAGGTCATTTACTAACTAACTACGACGACCCGGCACTCTCGGCAAGCTTAGAAACAGACATTGCATTGATTTCAATTAACTCATAAAAAGTCGGATTTAGAATTCTTAACTGTTGTTGGATAGTTGCATGATGCTCGTAGGATTTGATATGGTATGTTCTGAAACTCCTAGGAATAAAGGGGAATCTGAGGAGAAAAAGAAACCTACCTGTATGAATAGCTAGATCCTAAAGCCTGAACATCTTAGAGGCTCTTCACGGAATAAGGTTCGATATGTCCTTACATGATATGAATTAATAAACATATACATCATGGCAATTAGAAACGGTGGATAGCATGAATCGCAACAGAATAGCTTTAGTAATTCTAGGAAGAGGTATAGCGTTAGCACCCCCTATTAGAAAGAGCTCATAACAAAATATCCGATGACCAACTAATCTAGGTATGTTTCGAATAGCTATTAAATACAATAAACTGACGCAACTCGGCATACTACCTGCTGTTGCCAGTTAACTGTTGAAGCGTTATAGATCCTGAAGACTGTTTGCCGCCCATTTTACTATATTCCTTGCGACACCCCGTCTCTTGAATAGGGGCATAAGTGTAGGTATACACGCAGCAATAACGCCGAGGGAGAATTCAAGATCCGCCACAACAACAATGGGTAAGATTGTAACTAGTTACTGTTAACACGGGCAAAGGGTTATTGTGGGATGTTCGTACATGTGAGATCGGATTCGATCAGATTTGGTATATAGACGTTCCGTAGAGCATTGGAGATTGTTGCCATTAAACCAAGGCTCATGAGACCACAGATCCCGAGTTTTTTTCTTCTGTTTATCTTGATGTTCCATAGAATTACGACTGGCGAAACCGTCAAGAATAAATCTGTCAAAATTGCGAATGCGGATTGCACGTAGGAGGCTGTCAGGGGCACATTCTGCGAAATGCAGTGCCCATCGATACTCGGTGTCCAAAACTTGGAGAGAGGTATGCATTGAAGGAGAACTGTGAAAACAACCACCAACGTAGTCAATGCAAGTGGCGTAAGGAATATCCAAATGGCCAAACGAAGCCTTCGCGAGTTTTTAAAACGCAAAAGGAAAATGCCAATAGATAGCTTGGTAAAGAACGCTCCGATCACGTTCAGTACTTGGTAGACGGTATTCCACTCTAAAACTTTCGCAACGGCTAGCTCTGGGTTGGACAATTCAGAAAGGTGATAGCCAACACCTGCTGCTGCCATTTCAAAGATCGTCAGGTCCCCAGCGATGAGGATTCCCTCACATAGTTTAGTATGGGGATACTTCAGGAGAGGTGCATACTTACTAGCGTGAATAATATGAGACCATCATCCCAACCAATGTTTTTCGATATTAACAACCGGACATACCAGCGCAAACATACGAGGATGATTGCGATTCCAAGCAGGATAGAGGTAACTGCAACGATCGCAGACTGACCATTCGCGCCTGTGTGCGAAGTGGGTGATTGAATTATCGTAGCCATTGGTGAAGGAAGATAGAGGGAGATAAGGACCTGGGCCTAAAGCTCGGATGAACTACTTGAAGAATCTATCATAAAAAAGAAAGTGTAGGAATAGGGATATGGATAGGATGCAGGAAGTTTCGGCACGAGCCGACCCGTGGCTATGGTTATCTTAAGCTCGCAAGCCTTGCCCAAATTTGGACATTATGTACGAGCCGTTCACGAATCGTAGCTGCATAGTGACATGCATTGAAATTATTAGCAACTATAATCTGACCAAAGGATTGCCGAAGCGCTGTGCTACAATGGCAACCGCACATGTACCGTTAAGATAATATTGATTTCTTCAAGCTAGTTCAAGTGTTTGTGGAAAGGGTTTTGGGAATAGTTGCATAACTCAAGTTTTTATGCCACAAGGCTAAAGGACCAGAAATATAAATGGAATAAAACCAAGAACTATCTATATTCTTTTTTATTGAAACTTGAACTTATAAACTGTTCTCTCCTACCTACGATCATTTGCCATTACTTCTATCAACTTATCGACCACTTGCCTTGAGTAAAAGTACCTAAGGGCTTCGAACAACCAAAACTGCAAATAAGATGGCCAGATTTCATTCACTTATATCGACACTACATACCCTTTGGCTTTTCCCCTGCAACGATATCCCTACTATTATTATACCAGTCACGCTCCTTGGAGTCATTACGGCAGCTTCTGGACAGTTTGGTACCTCGTCAAGCATCGAAGTTTTGGCAAGATCACCGGAAACTTTTGGTTGGGTCTGGCTGAATGTTTTTCTTTTCTCGATATCGAACCAGAGGAGCAAGGAATCGATCCTTGAAGACTCGATCAACAAACCATGGCGACCGCTGCCCGCCGGTAAACTGAATATGTGCCAAGCCAGAAGGCTTCTGCTTATCGCAATCCCCTTTGTATTCGCAATCTGTTCGTTCTATCTGGGTGCGGCACAAGAAACGACACTTTGTCTGGTCCTTACCTGGATGTATAACGACCTTGGAGGGGCTGACGAGCACTTTGTCCTCCGAAACATGATAAACGGTGCTGCATATTTTATCTATGGATCCGGTGCGTTGAAAGTTGCGGCGGGATATGACAGCGTAGGATTCGATGCAACGCTATGGCTTGCTATAGTTTCATGCATAGTTGCTACCACAATGCAAGTCCAGGACTTGAAGGACCAGGATGGAGATAGGGCACGATCGAGAAGTACTGCACCATTAGACCTCGGGGATTGGTTCTGTCGACTTAGCATTGTACTTGGTGTAGCACTGTGGTCAGCAGCCTGCCTATCCTATTGGTCGTGGCCCCTAATTGGGCTGTTTGTGGTGTTGAGTCTAGGATCAATTGTGGTGCGGCGGCTAATCACGTTGCGTAATGCCATAGAAGATGCGTTGACATACAGGTGGTGGAGTATCTGGATGATCAGCATTTTCTTCCTGCCTCTGATTGCACACTTGAGGGATGCTGTCGCCCTGTAGACCTACCAATACTGACAGCCGTACAATTAGGTACGACAAGCGGCGAAAGACTTGGAACAGTAGTAAGCAATCTATTATTTGGCATCTTGTACATCTATGTTATTTGTAGATTAGAGTTTACTTTTCTTTTATCTCCTTCAAACGCGAGTCTCGGAGTCCGACTCCTGCAGCCACTGAGATTTCTGGTCTATAATTATCACTGTGTAATAACTAGCGGTGAAATTAATATCGTCCTATGATTATTTAGGTACATTATCATATCTTGTCCTTTACTTGCCTGATTATCGGTAGTTCCTCTATATTAAGTCTCACTAGAATATTGTGAACTCGACAGAGAAAGACTCCTACCCCCATCATGTCTGCACACAAGATCTATTATTCCTTTCCTCTCTCCAGGATGTGGGTTTATTACACACAGTTATCAACCAGCACTTGCATCCTTATTATTGTTTTTTATATGATAGTGGTTCGTCTGTTGCGCTATCGTCGCGTTCACTCGCATACAACGATGTTACATGGAAGCCCCAAGGATGGGGATCATGGCTCCTGTATCCGTTGCTCGCAAATTGTTTATAAATCTCTATTCGATTCAGAATTCCCTTTCTTCTTCGTTAAGGGAATTCAGCTTGCGCTATTCCGGACTTACGCAATACCAACAATCTCGTCACTCTTGAACAAAACGACATCATTGTCCTCAAAGTCCTCAGTAACCCGCCGATACTCGGAGACCTGGGCTCTCTTTAACGAATTTGCGCTATCAGATTGGGGCTCCGAGCGATGGGTTCAGGCCATGGGACGAACGAGAGGGATCCACGCAGCGTACCGCAAGTCTGGAAAAGTTCGAGAAGAAGATATGCTGTACACTCTTGCAGTTGTTGCGACTCAGCCGGTGCGACTGATCAATAGCTGGGAATGGAGAGAGTTAACAAATGCGGAGCTTTGTGCAATCGGGACATTGTACCAAGCATTGATCGAAGCCTTTGGCATTGATTGGAGAAAATACCTCGTCGACATAACTGCCAACACTTCGCATGACTCTGGGCTACGGTTTTTCAACTCCTTGTATGCCTGGCAGAACCTTTACGAAAGTCAAGTAATGCTGCATACACCAGCGAACCATCACTTAGCAGCTACGGCTATAGACCTCCTTCTATGGGGCGTGCCAGGGAAATATCTCAAGCAGATTGTAACTAGGATACTCGTGGTCCTAATGGATAATCCTCTTCGCACTGCCGTTGGATACCCAGCGCCTACTACTATGCATCAAGTGGGCGTGAAATTTATACTTGCTAGTAGAAGGCTCGCATTGAAGTATCTATTTCTTCCACGACCTCAATTCTTATCTTCACAACCCACTCAGATTGTGGCTCCCGAGATCTCTCGTTTACACACCGATTCCCCGGGTACTGCCTTGCTGCAGGATCAAAGCAGAACTATTTTAACATCGTATATTGCAGAACCTTACTATGTTAAGCCGACGATTTGGAATCGTTGGGGACCTGGTGCCTGGTGGTGGTGGTGTCTGGGGCATCCTCTTCCCACTCGGAAAAGCCAACATTTCATCCCCGAAGGATATCTTATCCCTGACATTGGTCCGCGACAAGGGAAGACTGCTGCGATTCAGGCAAGGGAAGAACAAGCCGTCCGAATCGCTTTGGGATACGAAGATATGAACGAAAAGGATCCGGAAGGGATACGACCAAGGTGTCACATTCATGGTATGACAATATTGCCTACCCGATGAGGATCACTGGGACATGATACCATCCCGTAAGGCGGTGTGCGAGCCCAAATATATCGACAGGTAGGTGAATTAGGATGTTGTAGGTTCCCAATGATATATGGCTCTCCAGATGTAGCCCTGTGGCAACGTTTATCGTCCGTCGTCCGAGATGTACCGTGTGATTTGGATTGGTAAACCCTTGAAGGTTGTACCGTACACAGCTGTGTAAGCTACTACATGTTTAACCTTTATTATTAGGTCTATAGAATCAGATAATTACCCTCCATATCCTTGAAGATAATTTAGTCCCAGACCCTGACCTCCTGTCTGGGTATTTATATACTCAGTGTTCATGCAGTTCTTAGAGTCGCAGCTTCGGCCCCCAGATGGGGTACTTGAAACCCAAGGATCACTCCCTTTCATCCTTCTGTTGCCTTTGTTCTTTTAAATGTAATGTGTTTGTGGATTATGGCATTCGGATAATAATCTATATTAACTATGAAGGGTACCATAAAACTATAATAAACGCCGTCATACTTGTGTGAGAGGCTCAGAGCTAAGCGTCATGGTGTTTCTTCTCCGCCTAATGACCTTAAAAGCAAAGGGGGTAATTAGCAAAGGGGGTACCCAGTTTCAGTGACAAGACATAGATCTGGGTCTGTTGCCTATCATGACAATGGGTGATGTGTGCTGCAATGACGGGCTGACGATATTTACAAAGGTATCATCCGCGCGGCCACAAATAGAGGATAGTTAGAGGATAGTTGGGTTCGGGCCTAGTTTCCGAGCATGGATCGAGACATACACTGCCTACTATGTGGTCCAGACATATGCTGATATGTTGACACATGAGACAGACATATATCTGCTGGACGGTTCTTATAAGAGTCTTTGACCAACCTCCATGGAAACTGGCACCTGGGAAACTGAAATCATTATTAAAGGTAATGACGGAGATGACTAGTTTTCAGCATAAACTTAAAGATGTGAGAGGCTTCAATGGGTGGATGAGAATAATCTGGTCCACGAGCATACCTACTCATAGAGACTATGCTCATGGCAGCTTTACAATTCAGGATCTAAGTTGTATGCCATCAAATCATGAGTACCGCTGATTTACCCGAGCATGCAACGTGGCCATCAAGAGAAATGCTAGTAGCAAGAAGATAGCTTCAGTATAACAAATAAATTACGCAGCTGCTATTTGATAGCAGAATGTATTCTAGTACTAACGGGTAGCTAATAATAATAGCCCTGAAGCTTCTTATAAAGCTTAAAGTATCTACGTACTCTATATAATGCACAATATCTAATCATATAGATGTAATCAAGTGCTCACTCACTCACTCGCCTCATAAGTTAGGGCCGGACGATGAAAATCATTAAGCCAAAAAGTAGGCCACAGAACAGTGCTCTGACAATACCCACCATGATTTCCGTGATAATTGCTGTCGTGTAGTTCGAGCTCGGCGCCATCGAGTTTGCAGCTCGCTTTTGTTTTTCTATATTTTCCTTCCAGCCTTTGGGCCATAGCTCGCCCTGGAACTCTTTGTAGCAGTTCGCCACATAGAAAGTTCGTTTTTCTAGCTGTCCTAGTCGTGTGTGGAGATTGTAATCGTATATGCAACGGTCTATGCTCGTCAAAAATTCATAAGATGCGGTGATCTCACCTACTTTCTTTGATACGATTTTATCTTTACCACCCACCACTTTATCGGATACGTGCAGCATCAACTGTTTGTTGTATCCCTGTTCGATTTCTTCCTTCGTAGAGAAGTTTGGAATGCCGAGAACATCGTAATGTGTTAAGTCATTTGCTAGAACTACGTCCTTAACCCAACTCGGAAACCCGGCGCTGCTAGATAGGGGAAAGGCCCCCATGCAGAGCATGATAGCTAGTGTTTTAAGATTTGCCATACTGTTGGAACTGGTCGATATAGACTAATAATGGGTATAATTCTTAGGATATATTGATGAGGGCCAGGACTTGAGTTGATGTTGAGAGTAGAACCTATAGAAAATGCAGCGTTGACATGATTATATAGTCGTAGCATATACTAACGTTTGCATTGTATGAGTAGTATCAAAGACACGTACGTTATCCTTTCTCTTCGGGTACATTGATTGTGTTAAGAACAATTGCATTGACCTACTGCTTGTGCTTGAAGGACCTTTTTGTTTCGATGGCCTTTGAAGCTAACCTCGGGCCTTAGTAAATGGGCTAGAGGATTTTCTCTACCAAGGTCTTCATTCGACTCCTCCTTAAGTAAAGACAGAGTTTTACTAATGTACCTATAGATATTAGTGTAAAGAGTGTACGATTACCGAAATTAAAGAGCACTGGTCGCTCTTAATGCTCAACTCTCCGGATTCCGTGTGAGATTCGAAAGGGGTAAAATCTGCTGGTGTAACCACACCGGTACCTAGGTACGTAAATTTGTGATTAGCCAGGAAGCTTGCAGCACGAAACCCCTCTCACTGACACTCACCACCACTCTACTCGATCTATCTCTTTCTTATTCAACCAACATTGCATGCTATCATTTTTAAAATACCGGAATTATTTCAATACAACCTCAATTATCTGTATCAAAAAAGGGGGAACTCGCATTAACCCATAGCACAAAGTGTTGCTCTCATTCCTAGCTCGTTCTAGAATATCAAACACAGCACATACAATCAAAGCTCAATAAGAAATGTGACGACTCTCAGATTTAAGAGCACAATCTCTGTATGCATAATTTCTTTTAACAACAATTCTATACTATATCTGGGGAATAATACTTACCTAGGTAAATGAGCACATGCACCCTTATAAGCCCGTTCCATTCTAAACAACCATCTATATAATTATTCACAGTAGAAGCCCAAACCGACCGAATTCTTCCCGATAGCATAATCAGCAATTAGCTAATTCGACTCCTGAATGATTATGACACCCACAATGTGAGATATCCCATATCTCCGTGTTGAAGCCGGCCACTTCATGGTATTCGCCAATAAGGAGATGCATTATCAGCCTCAAATCATCACATACCCCACTGTTAACGTCACAGCTTCAAGCATGTTCATCTCAGAAAATGTTCCCAATCCCAACTTGATTGTTCGAGTCATGAGCTAAGGTACTAAGTTTCATATTAGCTTAAGGCCTTCGTTTTCACCTAATTCGATATTGCTTATTCGGACAATGCCCCAAAGTCTGAGCTGCAAGACCTTTTTGGCCTCATTGCGTGAAATGGGATCCTTTTTCACCCGCGATACGTAGATGGAAAGAAGAGGGGGTTCCCGCAGCTGGCGCCAGCAGGCGCCAGCAAGTCCAAGCGAAATTCCCTTGATCACACGTAAACTCGAACGCTGGCCTCATCGGAATCGAGAATGCCATGGAATAAAAGAAAAGTCTTAAAGCTTATGGGGTTATTAATTTGTAGATGGTTCAAGTTAAGGACGCCAACTGGACAGTGGCACGCGGAAACCTACTCGTCCATAGGAATAGCATCACGAGCCGTGTGCACGTAAGCAACTTCACTAAATCGCAAGCTACTCAGTCTAGAGCGGAAGATAACACGAGGTAGAACATCATTGACGGAAGGACTATCCCCAAAGCCGTGACATGATTGAAGAGCGTGGTAGGAATCCAAAGACTATTCGACTTCCCGTCTATTTTGTTAGCTACAGTATTACTGCAGCTTCCGGCCAAGATTTGAAACCCTTTCCCCGTAGTAGAGAGGTGCCTTTTCATGGAAAGGTGAGCGAAAGATTGGCATTCGGGTCTGGTGCGAGCCCTTGGTTTATCGAGTGAGGCGGGTAGCACACCTAATGAGTCCCATGAGAAGTCCTGGGGGTGATACAGATACAGCCATTCGAAACGCAGCAGATTTACCCACGGTTGTCGCTGAAGAAGGAAATCGAAGCCAGGATGGAAGCAAGGGTAAAAGATAAGACTGGGCATACTTTCATGGTTGGACAAAAACTTAGACAGGGGAGGATTGGATTGAATATGACGCGATCGATGCTTAAAGACCTGTCCGACCAAGCAAGGTCGGCGGATCTTTATGCTCATCACCTTAGTTGCCAAGGGGGGTTGAACGTGAAGCAGGCCTTAGGGATCAATATGACACAACAAGAAAATATCACAAGACTAAACCCATAGCTTCTCTTGGCCGATCGCAATGGATCTGTGGCCCGAAGTCAACAGTACCGCCATTTTCCGCTGTTCAGAGTGTGCCGCGGAGTCCTTGCTATAACGAGGTTAGCGCCGACATATTGATTCGCCAACATAAGAACATCCTTCGGAAACGGAACCAATGCCGCGGCGTCGGGGGAATTCTCCTCGTGATGACGAATCAACAGAAGATTACAAGTTCACTATTCTGACATAGCGTCAGATATCGCTGACGACCTGCGTGACGCCTCATTAGCGCACAGAGCAAGACGGTGGCAGCTCGAGTCGCTTTGGATTTGATTGGTAGTTTCGAATACGCTACCTATCCCTTTTGGATGTGTGCCGTGCTGCAATGGCCTGAGGAGCCAGTACCCGTGGGGTGCAAGACCACGATGACAATCACCATATTCTCTTCAGCTATCATGAAGAAAAGCACCTACCGAAACTACATGTATGAAATCATATCAAGGATCAGGTTTGATAGGTGTTTTATTGGCGAAGCCCAAAGTATCGATACTATTCTAGAAGGAAAAAGTAAATCGTATGTTGCACGTAGTCTAGGCTTTATATAATGCTTCGGAGTTTCAAACCAATAGCTACAGCAAAGCGATATCCCACTTGTTCTAGAATTCGATCTCTATCAGCCACTCAGCACTATAATACTTCGATCTAGATGCAAGCGAGTGCTGACGGGAGTAAGGCGGATAAGACGAAAGCTAGCCTAGTCGAGTGAGCCTCAATTGTAACATAGGCAGCTGAAGATTGCCTATTTCATAGTACCGTCACTATATGCCGTTCCCAAGCCCTACTTTCAATGCTTGATCATTGACGATTGAAACCGGTCAAAAATCTCACGTTATACTCGCATTCCTTTGCCTCTTACAGGTACAAGGATCCTAGTGGCACCATGTAATAATTACTTGCTATTCTGGATACGGTCCAAAAGATCAGTTATCTGACTTGAAGTACAAAGTTTCATAGTAAAAAAGCATCTTTACCGATCTTTTATCTCAATAGTTTTTATCAGCTTTCCACTGTCAAGCAGAGGCCTCCATCGTCAGTTTTACAGAAGCATGTACGTGGTGATCCTAACTTTGCTATACAAGATAGAACACACATGTTTGTTATCGAAATGTGGTAGGATGTCCCTTTAGTAATAGTACCATCAAAGCGGCTTCTTCCAATCTTAATCCTTCTAGAAATGGAGGAATGGGACGGAGGTGTGGCACAGCAAGTTTAGCTATGGTTCTTTAGTCCTATGTGAAAGGTATGTATCCTGTACGTAGGTATGGATGCTTGCAAAATAAGCTACTATACCATATTCATATTAATCTATAGGTCACGAGATGGTCAAGTGGTGTAGCCGCATCTCGCCATGGCGTCGTCGCTGAAGGTAATCAAGTCATACGTGACTTCGTTGTCTCATGAGTGGTGGATTTTGAAAGTTTGGTCTGATGAGTCGGAACGCAACGTCAGCTACTACCCAAGTCTAGATCCTGTCTCCGATACTGCTGTGCCATATGGCACATGTGACACGTAATAAAACGGACATCCGACTCTGATATCGACTCGTGCCATCCTCGTATAAATATTCCACGACTCCCACATATCCAAGCGTTTTCTTGATACTCAAGGGAACCCAGCTCTAGTGTTTAACTCAGATTCCAAGCTTAGAGCGTACAGATCCTAAATAACACCAAAGCTACCATATATTGATCATATTTCTGCTAAGTAGTAGACACAGTTATCTATCCAACGCTGTTTCGAAGATGTCAGACCTCGACCACGGCTTCCCCGATCTGCAACCCGCTATCATCTCTAAGATTCATATTGGGGAAATACAAATATTAGGTATGTCTACCGCATCTCTCTTTGGTCCTGTCTACTTGTTCAGGTGCTAATCTAAGTTTAGGATCCCTTCATGACAGCTCGCGCACAATTCACTTTGTAAGTTACCCACAGGGCGAAGAATAAAACGCTGCTAGGAAACTTCATGTGTGTAACTAACATGGGCATAACAAAGGGTATGCCTACAGGAACTATCGAGACCGTCCCCGGTTTTGAACCTGCCTTCAAGGCTGAAGTGAATTTTGGCGCGGACTGGATGTCCTTTGACGCCGAAGACAAGTTCTCACGTGTAAACCTTAGAGGCGTGGCCAAGTATGTTCTCTCAGAGATATTATGTGTCACCGCTAATAGGTCCTCTAGGACGGACAAGGGCCATTCTATCGATTACCACTACACTGCTGTGGCAAAACTTGAGCCAAGTTTGAGAAAGCTCCTTACGGGCGCCCCTGATGCCGAAACCATCCCATTTGGTCTTGCAAGTAAGATTTATCACATTATAAATCAGGAGCTCTAACTGACTAAAAATCATTAGCCGGTCACTATAAATACCGTGTCGGTGACCCTGGACTCAAAGAGCTGGAGAACAACGTGTTTGTTGGCAATGCAAGGATCATCAAGAACGACTCTGGCGTTATGACCGTGGAAACAAGACAGTCACTTGTAATATCTTCAACTGTTATGGATTAGGAGCACTACATCCAGATACGTTTCTGATGGACATGTATAGCCCTGCTCGGCTTCAACTTGCCGGAAATCAAAGTTGATGTATGGTTCCTTAGATGTACGACCGATGTTACTATGTTAATTTGAAATCAATATTCGTAACCGAGTTAAATGTCAATGCGACGTGAAAGATGGAACTTATACTATACATTAAACTAAAAGAAGGGGTATTAATAACCACTGTCATATACAGCTTACATTCCTATTTTCCTACCATCGTCGCCATTCATACGGGCAGATACCTATTTAGGTATACGAATTTAACCTACTAGGTTAAGAAAGTTGATTTATAATGAGCGTTTCCGGAGCTGTCTTACGCCCCCATCCCGCCCTAATTCGTTGCCGTACGTCACACATCAGCCGTAAGGAAATGATCCTTCATATTCATTTATAGCCAGGGTTCTCCAACAATAACTCGGCCGACTTAAATCGCACGAGATACCCCTGTACTCGCATCAGCCTTAAAGGGGGAGCCACACGGTACTCGCAGATACCCCATATCACCACCATGCCCCCCTGCCCCTGTTGTGCCTAAGAAGACTTGGCCATAACGCCGTAAGATCCCATTTCAGCAAAAGATCATTCGCGTCCTATTTCGCCATTGGCCTCGAATTACGACCGAGTATTGTCGGCACTACGACGATGTGAAGTGGCAGTATCACGCCAGCTGGGCTGATAGCAAGTAACCTTAATCAGACAACCGGTTTACCTACCACCTACTTCTTTCCATCCCATATCGGACCACCAGAAAGGGTATACAAGATCCTCGCTCAGAACTAGGTTCTTACACACCCCAAATGAGGTGCTCAGTGCTGCATAGACGTATTAGCAATATGCACGCTGGCGCCATGGGATCAAAGCGACTGAGGGGGTGAATAAGAAATCGCTGTTTACCCCTTAACGGGAGAACACCCGAGTGAAGCCCTCTGAGACTAAAGTGCCGCTCGCCAGCGTCAAACCGCTAAAATCGCTTTTTTGACGCGGATTTCGGCACAGCTCCGATACAGCTAGACATCTACTGAAGAGATGCTTTGTTGATTAGAATCTGGCGTATTTGGGTCGGTGCGTATGGTGGCCTGCAGGTTGATATTTGATCGGCATCTTGAACCTAGGTAAACTACAATTCGGACACGGACGCGTCAGCAAGTGTCTTGTATGGTATTTTGCATCTTCCAGTGAGAATTGGCAACGCTCGGGATTCCGCTTTCGATTATATCAAGATAACCCTCTTGCTGCTCGTTCTTGATAGGGCAGCCAGTGATGAGGCTCTCCTAGGAAATCTCTCACTTTTAACCCAAGAGCCAAGATCTAAAGCTACCCTTCCGATACGTCGTATTGATGAACATATTGGCGATCGGAGACTCCAGAAGGGGGTACATCCATAGAACTCGGATATCCACGGCAAGCTGGGAAAACTGGTTGCAATTTATGATCAGCATCAAAACAGTATTTCCCCCCGTGGATAACACTAATCAACTATTTCACTAATCGGTGGAAATGACAAGAGCAAGGTCAGCGGGATCCAAACTTGATCCTTTCACATAAGGTCACCCTACAACCAGAGTTCATGGCATTGGTATGAGTATCTCGGAATTCCATATGTGGGCTATCGTATTCCGGCGACAGATCCGGACATTAGTTGTATAGGTGGGACGATTTTAACAGCGCGAGTATGACACAGAAACTAAGTCAAGAAATAGATATCGTCCTGCTTAAGGGGCAACCTCGGAATGGCCTTGCAAATGATGGATCACAGCTTCGAGAGCTCAGACTTCTTACTTGTCGATGTATCGAATACCACTCAACCATGGCTGAGCCGTCAATAGTCAGCCAACAACTTGAACTGGAGGACACGGGAAGACCTTTCGTTCGGATATCAACTATTGGCATCCAAGTAGGTAGGCGAGAAAGCAACCAGAGAGAATAATCAATAGTCCATAGATCATTTCGGACTCTATCGACACCATATCGTAGTACGACTAGCTACTTCAATCAGCTAAGTACGCATCACCTAAGCCTTCGTAGCCATTGCTAAGATCGCATCTTCGACCTCAGTACCATGTGTCGCATTGAGGAAATGAGCGCCACCTTCAAGAAACTCCAGTTTGGCATCCTTAGAACCAGTGAACAGTTCAATATGCTCCTTGGGCACGGTGGTGCCGTAAACCGCATCCAAGCTTCCCTATAGCAATCTTAGTTGAGACACTCACACATGATATAAACCAAACGGACATAGAAATAAGCAGATCTTACATGTAGCCAATGAATAGGGCATTTTACGTCACCTACTCGAAGGAGAAGCCCATCTCTCTCCGTCAAAGCAACGACAGCCATTCGGAGCTTGCGGCGACCCTCGTCGCCCGAGTACACGCTTCGCAAGGATTCAGTCCAGTACTCCGCAACTTCCGGAGTAGCTGCCGAGCCGAAGCCGAGACCAAGCACAGCCTGAATCCAATCGTCTCCGACGACGAAATCCGGGGTCGGCGTGGAACTTGTCCACTTCTCAAGGAACGGAGGTACGAACGCAGGCGGGTCCCTACAACAACACATACGTTATTAACCCAACATACCATGACGCTAAGACGAGCACGACTAGCTAGCAGTCTGCATGAGATCTACGAAGCAAGGATCGGGGGATTTCCCTCCACTCTATGAGAAAGAGCCGCAATGAAGGATCAGCGCTAGCAGGCACCTCGACTTACCAGCAGCCCTTAGTACGAGATTCCGGGGACTCGTTTTCCATCGATGTGCCAAGGGTGATCAGACCCAGGATCTAAAAATCACAGTGAGCCGTACCGCTGCGAATCATCCAACCACGGTGGGGTCGGAAATAACAATGACCAGTTTCCCAGAACGGTGCTTACCCTGTCCGGAGCTAGGAGGGCCATCCTCACGACCGTCCAACCCCCCTGACTGGTGCCAAGAGCGTATGCCTTCTCAACACCGAGGGCCTGCATAGCTTGGAGAGCGATGAGAGCCGAATCCCAGTAGGTAAAGTGCTCGGAGCTACAGGTGGTCCTGCCATGGCCTAAGGGCTCGATTGCCAGCAAGTTGACAGCCGAGGTGAGCTTCTGGTTGTCGAGCTGGGCGCGGTAGAGCTCGAAGGTAGTGCACACGGAGTTGATGAGCACGAAAGTCGGCTTGGAGGGGTCAAGTTTACCGTTGGAGACGGCATAGCCGACATTCGTATCCAGGTGCGAAACGCGCACCACGTCACTGCTTTGAGATGCGGCCATGGTATCGATGATATCTTCTTTATCAGTTAGGTATCTCAGAAGAAGTTCGTCAAGAAGCGGAGAGTGAGGTGGAGGTGATGATAGAAGGTTGAAAGGTGGATGATGATCCCGAAGCTGTGCGGTGTAGTAGTAGCGTATGGAGAACTAACCATTGGGTAGTAGTATAGCATGGGACTAGTACGGTTCTAAGAGGTCGCTTACATTCGTTGTCTCTTAGCCCTAAATGGGAGATTTAGTCAAAGGGCTTTGAGCGTCTTGGCTGATCCCGCATTGTCTTGTGGCAATTCCATGACTGCGACATGCCAATATTCAAGAGAGAATTCTGTTCATAATCGGTGTAGGTAGATGAATTCAGTATAGGCAATAGGGGTTTTTGTTCTAGGATGTTACACGGGGCATTGTCGATTCCTATTTGCTGGCCGGTTGGGGACTAAGGCTAATTGATGGCTTCATATACTGCGACGGCAGGTTCATTACCTCTTACTGCACGAGTATGATTGAAAACCATGTTTGAAATCCCATCGTCTTAGATTTTTCAAAGCTATGAGGCAGGGGTGGCTAAGGGACGCGTAAAAACCTGGGTTGTGAGTAATGTTATTTCCACGAAGTCATCGCATAATCTTGTCCCTAAAAATCCGATTTCGGCATCGAGGATGCACACTCTTTGACGAAGAAACACTTACGGGGTAGCTATCACCAACACAAGAGGATCAGCACTGAGCATAAATGGGGGCGATAGCAAGGCATTTAAGAGTTGCCCGCACTATCTTGCGCCCTTCTCAGCTTTCAACTCCTTTTGCGCCTGAGCATTAATCTGGATAGCTTCCTTCAGCTTCGCCACGACCTCGGGTTGTCCGCCAAACGCGGTCAGGAGTTTCTCGTCCAGCTCCTTTGCCGTGGTGACCAAGCTCTGAGCACCTCGTTTACCGCCACGGGCGGCATTTATTAGGGTTCCCCATCGCTGCGTGAATGCGTAGATGCTTTGCCGGAGCAGTTCGTCCAATTTCTCGTTGGCATCTTGTTCGGGTTGAGGTTGGCTTCTAGCAGCGGCAGCTTTGCCGTTCATAGCGGGAGCGGCGCTAGCGGCTGACGACCATATACCGAGAGATAGGGAACCCCCTAAGATACCCCGGAACAGCCCTAGCCAGTTTTGTGGGCTGAGGGTGTCCCATATCTGGCCGAAATGCTGCATAGCCGCTGGCTGAGATCTAACATCGCCGAGCTCAAGCGACACAAGTCCATTTTTGAGAATCAGAAGATTTTTGATCATGAACAAGTCGGGATCTGGCTCTGGGTTGGCCGCCTTATTAGACTTGAGCCGCGACTCGGCACGTTGCATAGCAAAAATAGTCTCCTGGATGATTCGAAACACGACCGGACTCGACTTTCGAATTAATGTCAGTTACACCTGCAGGCGACAAAGGAGCACGATAGATACTACTTACACTTCTCTCCTTTGGCATAGCCTGGTCGTACATAGCCAACAATTCAAGAGCGCGTTTGGTGATTGGATGAACATTGGAGGATGCTACTCCGTTCACGACCGGGTTTAGCTTAAGGGATTCAGGTGAGATTGGTGCCTTGGAGATAGATTTGGTGACCTCCGCATCGAAGGCAGTATCGGTCAAGGGCCAGAGATGTTCGATCAGGAGTCGTGCCGTAAGATCGTGACAGTGAATAATATATTGGGTCTCTTCCTCATCGTATTCCAACAACAGGTATTCGTTTGTAATCCATCCGAGAAGGTTACAGATGGTTTGCAGCTCACTCGTTTGTAAAACAGACTGCAGTGTGGTTGCGATTGGAACGATATTGGCGGCATTGACCAGTGCCTTCTGATGAGACTTCACCGCCGCATAGGCGGATTGAGGGTCCACGTTGTATTGAGGCTCAATTGAGAATACTTTGGCGAATAAAGTGGCTTCGTCATATGACCGCTCGTAGCATTGCTTGATGAAGTTGCGACAAGCGGTTTCCGCGTTTATATCCTTTGCGTCCTTTTTGAAAGCTTCCAGGTCGTGCTGGGTCATAGGACGCAGATCACGATCTCTCGCGTCCAAGTAAGTCGAGAAGATGCTAAGGGCAGTGTTGGAGTAGTAATCGAAGTTCTGGCCAAGGATTGTATTCCCTACCTCATCATAACAGCTGCGAATCACACGCTGCGCATTTAATACCAAACCTTCTGCCTCGAGAACCGTCTCCTCGAATCGACCATAAGCAAGCGCATGTCTAGCCGATCCAGATTGCGTGGCTGTGATCTGTTTCGATATCTCGGACGAAATGCGATCCAGGTGTGCGGTGAAGCCGACTTCAAGTAGATGAAGCGCCTTCGTGAGTAGGGATTGATACCTTGCAAGGTACGATTCGGCATCTCGGTATTCGGGCTAGCATGAATCAGTACGGCCGCCTCGGCTTCGAATATAAATAAATGTGTTAATACTGACATGTTTAACCATGAATTCTATGCAGGCATCTAGATTTGTAAGAATCTCGCCGAAATTCTCATGGTTTACTAGACGACTAGCACCAGGAGCGTTCAACCTTCTGGTGACGCCGTCCAAGTATGCATAATAGTGTAAGTCGGTTCCAACTTCATCGGCGAGCTTCTGCAACCTTCTCTCCTCGGACAAAAGGTCGTCGCACTGCGCTTGGAAAGACGAGGTTTGCGATTCCACGGAACGAAATGAGTCGGCCAAGGATGTAAGCAGCACCAAAGCACCATTTGCGTCGCTGATCAGCATGTCTAGATGCCTTTCGGTCATTTGGAGTTGATCTTGGTAGAGCCTATCCCCCTGTCAGCTCTTGCATCGTCGTCGGATTCAGTAATAAGCGCCATACAAATACTCCTGCTGGCTAGACCCGATCAATTCGTCATCGAATGGTTCCAGTCGCGGTGGTCCTTGCTTCTTAGCCACCCTTTCATTGTTATCGATCATTAATGCATCGAAGTTTCTCTCCTTTATCTTCTTTCGTCTCTTCTTCGCAGCGTCTTTGGAAAGTTGGGCGCGAACAACATGATAGAAATCCGAGTAGGATTTTGCTCTTCGATTCAAGGTCGCTTCGGGGGGATCGATGGATGTTTCGGGTTCTTCGAATAGCTGTTCCAATGGTTCGACAGCATCGGATTGCTTGTTACTCTTATGTAGGCGGGAATTAGCATCGTCTTCTAAATATTGGGGAAGAAGAAAAGAAGATTAACTAACATTGGGTTGTTGGAGAAGGGATTCTCTTCGTCTATGCACTGTGGGTTGTGGTATGGAAGGGTTTCGCTTATGAGTGTGGTCTGGCACAAAATTGTACCAAGAATCTTCATACATCTTCTCCTGTTTTTGGTTGATGCATCAATGTCAAATGGATGTCAATGTCAAGGTCAATGTGCAAAGGGAAGCTTCGTGCAATAACGTGCAATAACGTGCAATAACGTGCAATAACGTCAGTGGGCAATGAAACAACGGGTGTCCTAAACTTGGCCAGTCCTGATAAGATTAGATATCCGGCTCTTATCGGGATCTCTTTTCCTCTTTTCCTCTTATTACCTACCTCCTTTACTTGCATATTCTCATGCATCTCTCATGCATCTACCACCTACAATAATCTCTCTCATCTCTCCCATATTTTCAAGACATATTTTTACCTGTCTTCCATTTGTATAAAAAAATAAAAAATAAAATAAAAAAACATCATCAATCTAATTCTAACAACGTCAAATGACCAACAATTTAAGACTCGGTAATAAATTAATTAAGCATACCAGATGTATCACGCCCTTCAAATGCAATATTCCATGAAGGCCAAGCCAGTCTTTTCACCCGGTACAGTAGAAATCAAGGCCCACCCTACTAAAGGCGGGTTTTTTTCTCGTCCGCTGGATTTATGCCTCATTTGCAAACCAATTCTCCATCGTGAAGGTCCCATAGCTCAGTTGGTTAGAGCGTCGTACTAATATCTCGATCAGAAATATTAAGTAAATGCGAAGGCCGAGAGTTCAAGCCTCTCTGGGACCATACATGTATTTTTATTTTTCTCAGTCTTGGTGCAGATCCTTTTATTTTTGGGCAAGATTTCCAGTTGTCAGCCAGGTCCGGTAGAAACAATCGTCAGTCTCTCTTGTAACGAACCAAGGTGTCAAAGCAAAGACCCCTCTCTATTCGTCACCAGGCCATAATACCAATATACAATAAATATTAACTACACATTCGATACCCTCTTCATGTACCTGATGATATACTTCCCCCACCTCCCTCCCCCTTTCTCTCCCATAACTTCTTCGCCTTCCCTCGGCCCCCTTGGCGCATATTCATCCAGATCAATGTCCAGCTCCCTCGTCGCCTCAAACCCGAATTTCCTGTATGCTTCATACGCCTGATGTGACGAGTGCACATAGATAGGAAGACCTAGGTCATCTGCAATGGCGTTTCCATACTGCATCAAGGCGCTACCCACGCCTCGGGATTGATGCGAGAGGGATACAACGAGGCCTATGACGAATATACAGGGTCGGTCTGTAGGAACCAAATTGGACAGCCAGTATTGCATGTCGGCATCTTCAAGGGCGTGAAGGCGATCAATACCGTTCAATTCAATTCTTTCGTCCGTGCCCTCGTTGTCATCAGTCCCCGATTTACCTGTCGTCTTTTGCTCTTGCTTCTCCTCTCTTTCAGCTCTGTCCGACTTCGTATCTCCTGGTCCATTCCACGGAATCAGTGCCTCATCCAGACCCCGAAACGACCAGCCGGCGTGCCCAACGATCTCGCCAGTCTCCTCGTCTACGGCCTTGACGAAGATGTACCTTCTCTTACCGAGGGTATTCAGGAAGCCAGAGCTAGAGATGTTGTACATGTCAAAAGGCTTCCGGCCCAACTGTTTCACGATAGTGTGCGGATCTACCGAGAAGGCGGACGAGGTGATGCGAGCGCACGCCGGAATGTCGGCGTAATTAAGGGGTCGAATGGAGACTCGGATCGGTTTAGTAGAAGACATGTCGATGTCGCTCTCAGTGTTAAGAGATGTAGTAGAAAACTAAATCTTTTCCGGTACAGGTGAGATGACCTGGATGACTTACATGTAGGTAGTACGACGGAAGCGGGGTGGGTACAGGTACCTCTATACCCCCACCCCGATCTTCTTTGAGCTAGATCCCTTCTGCTCCACTACTCTAGCCACACTTCCGTCCGTTCGGCACGCCAAGCTAGAAATGCCCCACCAGTTCCCGGACGGCAACGGCAGCGATCAAAGCGATCTAAAGACTAAATCCATATTCAACAGTTTTCAACAATTTTCAACAATCCAATGTCATTTGGAAGGCTTCACTCAGAAAGAGTCTTTTTCATTTACACTATAAGTACCAACTATCTGCATGCATCCCGTATGAAATACATGTAAAAATGATCTCGTCATAAAGTTGTGTGGCCGCAAAACATGTCTCTCTCAACGAGCACTGGCCAAAGATCCATGCAGAATTCCCCCTCTTAACTACTGCGGGCTAATACCATAGCAGGAACGTACCAAACGCACTGTTCCATAAGAAACAGAAATAAAATGCACGAGACGTCTACACGCCGGGGAAACGTGGCTTTAGGTAATCGTACCTAAATTGCCATCGTGTGCACGCCATTCCGTTTACTTCTTCGTAGCTGGCTTCTGGTCCCGAGGTGGAGCGACAGACAGCCCATACGAACGCGTGTCGGGGTTAGAAGGCATGGCCCACTTCAGATCGTGAGAAGTACCGGTATACTTGGTTGGTTGGGAAGCGCTGCTAGAACCAGAGACAGGCGAACGATAGGAGGTCGAGGTGTACGGTGTTGAGCTGCCGCTCTGCTGGCCCGAAGGTGTAACCTTTCGATTAGTTAGCCAATCCACGGCTAGGTCTTTGGCATTGTCCTTCCCGGAAGACATATTGGTTGTGTCGTATTGATGTGGATGTGGGATGTGGGATGTACGATTAGCAGTCAATTATCTCGATTCTTGGTAGAACAGAAAACGTGCTAGAATGGTTGTGTGTGGTATTCGGAAGAAGGTTTTCTGGCCTCTAGCCAGAGAGCCTCTTTAAATAATTCTTCTAGTTCTTATTCGCTTCATAATTAACTATTACTATCATATAGTTAGAGATATAAGGTATATCACAACAACTCTAGGAAAACATGATTGCTGCTACATTCATGTTTCTGTTAAAAAGTAAGTAAGTACCTATAACCTAACCTAGCTATGTGCCTAGGCATCTTAAAAGGATCTTTCCGACGAAATTAAATTCAGTAAAGTTTTTGATAAAACATATTCATTATATCCTAGGGGCAATAAATGGTATGTGCGTCTAAGTGAATCAGCACACTGTGCAAGCTAGGTAGAATCAGAGTGTTTGCCAAGGTCGTGCGTAACTCGATGTTCGTGATTACAAGTTTGTAGGGCTGATGAATGATCTCAGGGGTCCGTTTGATGGGCGATGGGGTGCTACAAATTTAAGTTTAGCGCTGCAGCATTGACATAGCGATAGGGCAGGGGAAGGCATTAAGTGAACCGAGCTGAGCTACTAAAAAGTCGCTCGAGTCAGCAACGCCAAATAGAGGCCACCTGCAGTATACTTATGGTATCGTGACACAGATGACAGGTGCAGCTGGGCGCAAAAGCAGGCACATGTGCGGGGTATTTCATCTGGATCTAACGGTTTTGTCATCTATTAGGTATTGACAGTGTGGAGGTCCGAGGTACGTACCACTAGTGAATTATCTACATGTACATCTTCAATCGAATCAATTCAATGATCTGCTGTCTAAAATTAATATTTCTTCTCGTTTGCTTCCAGAGTGGGTAGATCGACATGAGCATAAATCATTCCATTAGTTTCCTTCTAGGTGGGTTCATCCCATTTGTAAGGTACCAAAAGAAGTAATTATACATCCCGAGACAGGTCCGTATTTTTCCTCTTTTTTTTTTTTAATCCCCCTCGTCGAAACATCATAGGCTTCAGAGCTGAAGTTATCACATTTGCACAACATCCTTTTTAGGGGGGTTTTTCTTACTTCTGTAACAAGGTGCTTGTGTTCGACTTTAACACCATTACACCTAAATACAAAGGTACGTACCAACAATATTTTATTACATGTACTATGTACTATGTACTATCATAACTTCCATCTCAGATCATCCATTCAGCCATTCTGTCAATCCATTGTGGAACCATAAGACATGCATCCTACACCTACATAGTAAGAAAATGCCGTACTGCCCCACATTCTTATTTAATTATACTTTCCCTTTCCCCTGCTTCCCTGCCTCGACGCCTCCCAACCCACTTCGAGAACCTAACCCAGGTTAACGGTATTCGTCATTCTTAGAAGTCGCAACATCAAATCATTTTTATTAAATTCTAATCCTCATCCTTGACTCTATTTTTTTCAACCCTCATTTCTTCCTACTAATTCTTCATTCTAGCACAATCTTTTTTTCTTCCTTTTTTTCCGTTTTATTTTCTTTCTGCTTGGCGACAACTACAGGTAGACCTAGTCTACACTGTTAGTTTCCTTCAGTCTCTTCTTGCGACCGAGGCTTAATTAAGTATTGCTTCAGGTCGTGTCTTATTTCATCAGGTCTGGGTCTGGGTCTGGGTCTGGTGGGATTCAGTACCAAGACTTCGAAATTACCACGTGCCAAATTTCTCAAGCTCGTGGTTAGCATTGGCCCCCTTCTTCCTCACAACCACCACGTCATTTCTGTGGTTGTCATATTACCTTTCCCCAGAGCGTGAGACCGTGAGCATCAAAACATATCTATCCCCCTTCACATAAGCTAACGCCGCATAGACTCGCTTCTACTAGCCCTCCTCCGTTTATCGTCGCCATTGTCTCTTGATCCTCTTTGTCGTCGATCGACAATGGATCACTTCTCTTCCCACTTCCGACGCACCAAGCGTGCTGCTCCGGCTCCGGCTCCTGCTCCTCCGAGCCCTCCTGCGGGTCCTCGGACTGGCTCACCCACCGACCGATCATCATCCGAGCGCAAACTGGGTCAAGAGGCCCAACGCGAGGCCCCTCCAACCCTAACCATTTCGACCGCTCGTTCTTCTCGCGATAATCTTCCTTCCAAGTCGCCTTTTCGTCGAGGTTTCCCTCACTTCCGTACCAATCACAAGCGCGCCCGGTCTCCCGCTCCCGCGTCGTTGCCGATGCCAGCGTCGCCCGTTGTTGTAGGCCAAGACGGTATGGCCGCGCCCGACAGATCGTCGCCTGTCAGTAGCCAAGAGAAGAATGAGGAAGAAGCTACGAAGAACCAACCGCAGCCAACGCCGCCGAAGATGCCTGCGTTTCTCGCTCAGTCCCAGAGTGGTACGTTTACTCTTAACTTCGTCCCATTATGTCCCCGATTTAAGCCTGCTACGATGCTAACTACCGTTCGTAATTACAGATCTCCTCCTTAAGTTCGAAGATATCAACTGGGCAGAGCGATTCCGACTCGCAGAATCTGCCAGAAACCCCTCGCCGACCCACCGATTCGCCCGTGTTACCGGCCCCGAGGCTAAGGTCCTCGACCGTTACACGAACATTCAACCGTGGGCCAACACCCGCATCAAATTGCAGGTCCCCGAAGGCCACCTCGATTACATCAATGCGTCGCCCATCGTCCTTCGGTCCCCCCTAGACCCCGAAGGAAAGCATCCCCATAAGTATATTGCGATGCAAGGCCCCAAGTTCAATACGGTGGATCACGTCTGGCGCATGGTGGCTGAGCAGCTGAAGAGTCCGGCCGTGATTGTGATGCTCACTGAGACGTACGAGAATGGACACGAAAAGTGCTTCCCCTACTTCCCCCACACCATCGACGAGGAGCCTTGGGAGATTGGTGAGGGGGATGAGTTTGGCGACGGTTTCCGGGCCCAACTCTCCTGTGTCGGCATTGAAGAGCATGCCAATGGCGCCATTGAGGTTCGACAGTTGAAGATCCATGTGGAGGGTCGTGAGGAGGATATGACTGTCTGGCACCTGCTATACCGCAAGTGGCCTGACTTTGGTGTTCCCGCGCTCGAGGATATAAACAGCTTCTTCGAGCTCATGCGTCTATCCCGAGAGAAGAACGCAAACGAGGACAACCCTCGCATCATTCATTGTTCCGCTGGAGTGGGAAGAAGCGGAACATTCATGGCCCTTGAACATCTCATGCGAGAGATCGACTCAGGCGAAGTGGACCGACGAGAAGCACTCGGCAAGAAGGTCAGTGTTGGTGATGATGATGAATTTGACATCGTCTACCACACCGTTGACCAGCTCCGACAGCAACGTAAGCAAATGGTGCAGTCAGAGCCCCAATATGTGTTCATCTACCAGGTGCTACGGAAGCTCTGGTTGGAAAAGCACGGGCTCACTGAGCAAGACTCACAGGAGCCTGCCGCAAAGAGGTTGGAACTTGGTCAAGATCCGTTTGATATGGAGTAGGAAGTTAACGATTGGTCAAGGTAAACCCCCTTCAAGGAACCCCGCGGGCGAGATTATACGCCACAGCACTCCCCATACAGCATTTGCAAGAGGCGTTCAAGGATGGATACCTTATCTTTCCCCTTTTCGACATGCTACCCATCGATACCCCTTTTTTCACCCAGTAATTATCCACACATACATGCAACTCTTTTCGGCAGTACATGATACACATTCGGCATAGGAAAACGTGGCATTGCATTTAAGGACAGCATGCATGGAAGGCGTATTGGCATCGGCACACTCAGGAGTTAAAAGAGTTTAGATATAGCTCTTGGGCCCAGGAGGCGGCATGCATCATCGTTCGAGATACCCATTACTAGAATAGCCGGCGTTATTATCTTTGGAAAGTGCTTCATGCCATCCACCTATTACCTTGCTTCTTTCTTGGTGTTTTCTATGTGACTACCTAGAATAGGAGTGATTCTTGTGGCATCAAGACAGGTACGTATTATGGACCAAGCTCCTAGAGCTGCCAAATCGTAGACTAGATGCTCTGGTCTACGTGAGGACAGACCCCAAGCGTCATCAAGTCAGCTGGAATGGGAATCACAGCTACCCCGCCTCGTCTCATCATGCAGGGATCGGCGAAAGGGTGCAGAAGTGGGAGCAAAGCACTTAGCCGAAAACCTTCATAGTACATAGACGACGCGGTCATTGATGACTTACTTAGTAATATCATTATTCATAAATATTGGTGCTGTCTCGTAGAGTGTAGTTAATAACGAGTATTACAAGGTTATCCTCTATTTCTACCTATTCAGTTCTCTCACTCCTTAATTATAGACAAATCTCATCCCATCCCATCAGCGATAGTACCTATCTACAAATACACATTTCAGAAAACCCGAGATTCACTCCAGTTCACCATGTCAACCGCACGCACAAACCCGGACCTTATTGAGCTCGGCAGGAAGCTAATCGAAGAAGGCCCCGTCAAGACTCTTCCCACATCTCGTCGAGTACGAATTCTATTCAACGGAGAATACATCGTTGATACCACATCCGCACTTTATGTGTGGGAGCATCCATATTATCCGTACTACTACGTACCAAGAAATTCCATCGCGCCAAGCTTGGACCGCATCAATTCTGGATCACATTGCTACATAGCTGGACTTCATGTTGGGAGCAAGTTCACGGATCGCATTTTGGTCTTCAATGACGAAGGAGAAGTCCCGGATCAGAAGCTGAAGGGTATGGTCCGCGTTGAATTCAGCGCCGCAGACGCCTGGTTCGAAGAGGACACGCCTATATATGTACATCCGAAAGACCCCTTCCGACGCATAGACGTGCTGCATTCATCGCGCCCGCTTGAAGTCCGCGTCGCGGGCAAACTGGTCGCGCAGACGAATTCGGCGTACCATCTATATGAGACGGGGCTGCCGTGTCGATACTACATACCTGCAACTACGGTGAATCAAGCATCTCTGAGGGAAAGTGACATAACTACAGCTTGTCCCTACAAGGGCGTAGCAAACTACTACGATGTCGAACTCGATAGTAGCTCGGGGGATAAGACCAAGTTTAAGGACCTTACATGGTATTATAGGACTCCAACGCTGGAGAGTGCGAATATTGCGGGATGTCTATGCTTCTACCACGAGAGTGAGGCGGTTGAAATCAAGCTTGATGGGAAAGTAGTACCGAGACCGAAGACGCCTTGGTCTTGAGGAGGATATTGATAGTTGATGAAATATCTACGCTGTACTATGGTACATAGGTCCATAGAGACTAGGTACCTGTGAGAAGCTTGGTGAGAATGTAATAATCCGTGAGTTCACTTTGGTGGATGACCGGTAGTAATACTGGAACCCGTTCAAAAAGGAAGCTCGAAATTTTTCAGATGATAACGATTTTATAATTCAAGCATCGTTAGCTGACCCCCTGATATATGTAACTTGCTTCACTCCTTCAACCAGCCATGATCTCGAGGCTAAGAAACTAGAGTCTCACCAGAAACCAAGTGAATCGTTCATTTACTTGGCTCATTATATATATGGGATGAATTCGCACCGGAATTCGTCATCCCTCGATCTTAGCATCTACCGCAGCATCGGGACAGTGGAGACTGGACCAATTCG
Organism: Hypoxylon sp. CI-4A; assembly: GCA_002120315.1. Taxonomy (NCBI): domain Eukaryota; kingdom Fungi; phylum Ascomycota; class Sordariomycetes; order Xylariales; family Hypoxylaceae; genus Hypoxylon; species Hypoxylon sp. CI-4A. The sequence goes on along the minus strand of KZ111657.1, from coordinate 32,215 downwards.
CTCTCACTCGTCGTCTGATGTCGATCATCTTCAACCCCTGCTAGTCGTATGCTCTTCCCCAGGCCAATTTACTCGAAACGAACTAACTTGCAAGTGAGCCCACCGGGGATCATGGTGAGACCACCACCACCTTCAGTCCATTTGTTCCACAAATGAGAATCTAATCAATCCTTCGTCTTTCAACTCCATGAGCCTCAACTCGCTTGGAGCGCTTAAGCAGCTTCCCGAAAGGAGATTCCCGCACCCTCCCGGATCGTCGAGCTGCAGATCATACCCCATGCTCTTATACCGTTCGCTATAGCAGAATGCGAGCCTATCGACTCTCGTCGAGGTGCATTGTACAACGGGAAGAGAAGACTATAGAAGCATTCCACCATTAGTATAGCAATTCTATAGGAGTAGGCGAGGGGGTTAATCAGTATCCTAGACACTCAGTCCTTCCATAACATGACTCTACGTTGCAGGACGCCTGTCCTAACCCGGAATTTCAACTGCACAGAGTAGTAGTCCACGGGAGTCGTAGGTAATAGTTTCCAAATCAAGAGTCTATACCGTCTTGGCAGGAGTATCGCCAAGAGAAGAGTGCGTAGAGAATCCCAGGAGAGGCTCCACAAGGCACCACGATATCTCGTGTTATTCATGGAAAAAGCTTCTTATAAGTAGAAGGGGAGATTTTCCGACGAGTAGCGAATGTTTTCCTTTTCCATCACGGTCATCACCATCGGCTCATCATCGTCTTCGTCTTCGTCTTTTCCAAAGCACAGCAAAACCTACCTACCTTTCGTTCATTAACCCAGGTGGTTCATCCATTCGCTCTATTATAAATATTCTTTCGTTCTACCCACCGACTCTCTCTTTCTGAACCACCAGCACCAACATCCAACATTCAAGCTAACACCAACCAACCAAAACCGCAACCATGAAGTTCACCGCCAGCACCATCGCTCTCCTCAGCGCCTCTGGCGTCCTCGCCACGCCCGCCTCCAACATGACGCCCAACACCGTCGGCGTGCTCAGCAAGCGCGCGGACTTCCCGATCCCATCGTCCAAGGGCAGCGTCACGTACGACGCCGTGCAGACGATTGCGGCAGGCAAGACCTTCGATGGCGGCCTTAAGACGTACGGCCGAGGTGTAACATGCACTGGACAGGACGAGGGTGGCGACTCGGACGCCGTCTTCGAGCTTGAGGACGGTGCCACCCTCAAGAACGCCATCATCGGTGCCGACCAGATCGAGGGCGTGCACTGCAAGGGCTCCTGCACCATCGAGAATGTCTGGTGGTCTGCCGTCTGCGAGGACGCACTCAGCATTAAGGGTGATGGTGATGCTACCGTTACTGGCGGGTAAGTGATTACATCACCTAGCAACTTTATACATCTGTTATGCATAGTAGTATGTCAAAAAGGAATAAAGGCTGACAGTAAAAAAAATAGTGGTGCCACCGGCGCCGATGACAAGGTAGTCCAGCACAACGGCTTCGGAACCGTGACCATCGACGGATTCACCGTTGTCGACTTCGGCAAGCTGTACCGGTCATGCGGCAACTGCAAGTCGCAAGGCGAGCGCCACGTCGTCGTCAAGAACGTCAAGGCGTACGACGGCAAGACCCTCGTTGGTATCAACTCCAACTTTGGCGATACCGCCACCATTGACACCAACAGCTGCGCTACTTCCGTCAAGAAGATCTGTGTTGTAAGTACCTACTCAAATACCTACCTACCCCTTTGCTCCCGATATAGTACATATCAAAGGGGTTGCGTGTGGGACAGAATACTACTGGCAAAGAAAGAGCACTTGCTAACAAACTTACTAAATAGGAGTACGAGGGCACCACCCCCGGCAACGAGCCCGAGGAGATCGGTGACGGCCCCAGCGATGCCTGCAAGTACACCAGCGTCGCCAGCTGCTAAGCGATTCTCGCTCCGAGTACTCTTCGAGCCATAAGATCAATGCTGTGCGGATGTCAGGAAAGGAAAAGGGAACGATATTCTGTTCATAAAGCTGCGGACTCGTGTCTGTAGCTTCCTCGGGGCCTAGGGACCCCTTTCATGTACATACTTGTGCTTTGCGTGATGAATATACTGCTGTCCGTCGATAAAAGTCTTCTAGGATGCTATTAGCGATGTTCGTAAAGTATTGGGCCTTTAACTTACAGTCACTTGGTGACTATCATATATTGGAATCAGTATCAACATCGTACATGTTATGCTATACTGTGTCAGCTCCAGGATAGGGCGATTAGTACCGTACGAACTGCACGCTCGATGATTACAGGCCATGGTTAACTTCGTCTCCTGAGTCCCGTGACCTTGCTTTGTCTACATGTATCCCAACACATCATCCCCTATGACGACTTGATGATACTAACATTTTCATGCGACTGATGCACCTTTGCATTTCCATTTCTACCTCTCCTAAACTGATAATCAATCCCCCTTTTGGTCACCGACCAGATCCCGCGAGGTTGAGAGGAGCTCCAAGATTATGAAGTGATCACATAATGATCGCGGTTGAACTGGATCCGTGTTCTATTACGGCCGGAGGTTTGTAAATTCATTGTGCAGTGGCTTTGCCCACGAAGTCATGATGCTGAGCGTTCCATCTTGCCTAGGAATGCCTAATAGCGCAACACGATTACTAGGTGACCGGAGAAAGAAGATTCATGTCGGAGGGATAGAAATCCATTTACTAAATAAAGTTAACAAATGTTACATGACCTAGGCATGTGAATTATACTAATGTAATCATGATTTTGTCCATGATGAAAACCAAAGACCTTATACCTACGGTAGAAGCCAGGGACGGCCGTATCCATAAGACCAAGTTTCCCGTGTCGAGGCCTAGAAGGAGGGCTATAACACGACCATATATCATTATATAAGTCAGGCACTTAAAAAACTCTTGACTTACAGTACCTATGCATTTGGTACTGTAACAGTTCCATGACGAGCTAAATTGGTCAAACAGGCGAGTTGCGATGTCCCCAATTCGATCTGACTTGTCCAAAAAGAGGTCATGCATATAGTAATTCGCAATTCGAAACGTAACTCGCTCCTGAAGCGGCCTACTCGGCGAGATCGCGCATGCACTCCAACGGATCTGGAGCCGTCATGGCACATGGGTGTTACCAAAACCGTCCTTCTATAGCCTGGGGTGCGGTTCAGGCTAAATAGCAAGAATAGTAAGGAATTTCGAGACGCTCGAGGCCTCCATCGAAAGCGACGCCAGTAATACGACGATTCAAATACACACAACGTCATTGGATAACTTGCAAATCTGGCTTCATTGCTACTGATTCATCCGATCTTCACACACACAGAGTTAAGAAAACCGTGGGTCGGGTATCAAAGCGGGCGGAGATTGCGGGATCTGAAGCCGAGTCGGCTGAGGTCGGTGTTCCAGGGTCCCTGAAGATTGACGGCCCGAGCAAGGAGAGAGAATCCAAAGACCCGGAATAGAAGGTGCTTAGTTGCATGAAGCTTTTCGAAATCATCCCGTCCTTAGTAGATCCCTAGCGTCACGAGGGAGACGTGCATAGACGAATGCATCGAGCCGCGCCGCAAATCAGGGTTTTGGCGTACGGACGTAAAGACACAGATGATGGGGGATGAGACTGTGATTAGCCGTCGTAGACAGGATGAAAATAAAAATTAACTCGGCCGACGAGTCACAGCGGAAACGGGACGGGACGGCGCGTCACGCAAATCAGGTCCTACATTCCGTGAGCATCTGATAAAAAAACAGGACGAAATCGAGATCAGGGAACCTATAGCAAATAGGAGACAAGAATCAGTAAGCATGGTAATGGTTTCTGAGACCTACCCTTTTCCGAATGCAATGGTGACATTCTAAGAATGTCCCGGTGTGCGCACATGTGCCTTGCTTGACGCACCCCAGACTCCATGAATAAGGATTGCTTGAAGGTTCTCCCCCCGGAATATGCCTATATGCATTGGCCGGCGGGAAGAACGTACAACGTAAGGCGAGAGCATAACCGAGCTGAATGCACAACCTTCTCTCTGCTACACTGCGATGCGAGCTTCGTCATGAATGACGACCCTTGATGTTGCGACGACGAGCCGGCTAAATAGCATGGGTAGGAGAAGATTATGATGTATCTGCTTGGTACAATATCATTTCGTTGCTACCTCAGACGTCGTCCCAAAGTTGAGGTTCGCTGGTTCAGGGCTACATGCAAGAAAGCAGCAGTCGAGCGAGATTGGAAATTGGAGATTTTGGAGATTGGAACCCCGGAATCCCTGAAGAGGCCATGCGCCGATCTGGGTAACTTATGGGGGCATTGTAACTCACGCGCACGGCCAATCCTCTCCAGCGACAGGTATCATCACATTTAATCTGCTAGGCTTGGAGTTGACACTTTCGAAACCGGTAAACTGGTTTGCTGTGGAGGGAACTAAAAAGGCGCCTCCAATACACTAACAAAAAGGGTGCAGCCATGTAAGGGGAAAAGTGCGTACCAATATCGAGATGGCTTTTAGTAAGATCAACGAAGGCGTTTGTACCACCCATAACGCTCTATACGCGCCTTGTAGACGAATGAGTGATGGCATTCTCATGCAGAAGAGAACCCAAGACCTGACCCTGCTTGCTCAACACTATATTATATGTGGAGAAGATTAAAATATATGGGGTAGGACGGCGTTGAGAAGGAAGGGATTCGAGATTACGCCGACGATAACTGGTTTGTACTGAATAGACGGTGTGAAAGAAAGGCTCAGCTGGCTATTAGGAGGACGCGTTGGTGCTCCCGAACATTCCGAGGTTCGAAATCCAGTCGGGCCATTTCTGGCGATGGAATATATACCTAGCACGGGAACCATCCGGGGGGCTAAACAGGAGGCTAAGGGGTGGAAATGAGAACTTCTGGTGTGCCAGTCCATCTAATGCTTGTCGGAATATTGTGTGCGTGGTCATTTTAAAAACGAGTGCTTGTTGCTGCGCTACGGTAGCAGTAGCAGCGCGGCGGCGGCAGTTAAGATCTTTCTCAGCTGCACCGGTAATTAAGGTAATCAACCCTACGCTGCTAATCGTGACAAGCATGGGTGGAAGCATGTGAAGACATGGTGTCTTACATGCATGGATATAAATGCATAGTAGGTGCATGAAGATACTCGCTTAATATATTAGTTGGAGTCTAGACAAGGTGATGTAATGATAGGGGAATAAAATCAACGAGGATGACGGAGAAATTCTGTAATATCCCGTTAGAATACCTATGGGAAACCAAGGGATTTAGAATACCTAGGTAGGTACCGTACTCGATATGCATGTGTTCTAATACAGAACAATACTTTGTAGGACGACAGCTGAGCCGCCGATTTGAAGCAGTTCGGAAACTATTACCAAGCTTGCCAAGGCGTCGCTCGACGTGCTGACAGCCATGCCAGTCTCACGTCGAAATGGAATACCGCATTCCGATTTGTTGAACGTGTTTGATACATTGGCATGGGAACAAGACGTCACGCACTCGGCCGTGAGCCACCTGGGCGTAAAATTGATTTCGATAAACTCCGACGAATAGAAGCGTAGAAAATATTGGCAGCCGTCGGTGACCACGATGCGAACATGTTTGGTTGGTTGGTTTCCTGTTCGAGAGGGTTGACACTTGACCCTGACTCCGAATTCCCTGTCGTGGACAAGACGATCCTCTTTGATTTCACCTTCTCCCCCAGCTTGCCCCAGGTATTGCTTTACATACCACCGGGAGTTCAGTTGGTTTGTATGCAGTTTGGTATCTTGTCCCTGGACGCCAATGACGCTAGATAGTACCAGGAGACGATATCCGACAAGCCAGGATGGAATTGGCCAATTAGAATGAGCGGGTATAATCTTGGTGGATATCCTCGATGCGACATCCGACCATGTTTCCCTGCGTCCTTGTCAAGTCCGGTCAAGAACTGTCCTTTTGTTTTTACTATCCGATGGAAAAATATGAGATTTCGTAGCCTCGTCTCAGTAAGAGAAGAAAGTTGGTGTGTGTCGTGTATAATAATCACCTTTCCCGCTCACTTGGGTGTCGTACGTAGTGGTTGTCGATTCCTTGCTGTTTAACGTCAAGTTTGCACCCTTCACATGTTCTTTACACTACTCTCGAGTCAGCATTTCGAGTTTCAACAATACCGGCAAACTCCTTCGAACCCCATTTTAGTAAAAATATCTCTCCGCCAAGCACACAGAATTCGACCGAGATCTGCCCCGACTCACCCCAACAGACGAAGTAGTCGGCAAACTCCTGCATACATAAACCACACAAACAAAGGGTAGTCGGTATGCATACGTAATATCTAGGTGGCCCTAAATCGATGTATGACTTCAAGGGCGAGCTAGTTTTCGAAGCGATAGTTAGCTTGACGATCGAATACAATCACTAACAGAAACCAGTCCAACTAGGCGCAAAGTGCTTCGGCAGAACCATGCCTAGCTAAAGGCAGTACCGGCCAGTCGTTCCATAGCTCGCTCACTCGAATGCTGTAGCTTGTCTGGCTGTGTACCTAGGCAGCTAGGTAAGGTAACTAACTAGGTTGCTAATCAGCAATCCGTCGCATTCGATACATAGTAATAACTTGAGAAGAATTATCGCAACCCCCGGTCCAGGTCCGACACGCGACAAGTGGGCCTTACAACCTGGTTAATAATAGCTGAGCACCGTCTCGTCGGTGTGCCAGTCCCGCATCTGCATACCTGGACTGGGCACATGCGATTCTAGTGGTTCTTCTAGAAGAACACCCCTACCGGCTGGAGCATCCGCTGGAGCATCCGGGAAGACGAACTAAGACAATTCTGGTGATATCGACCACATATCTGCCACACAACGAATTTGTTCCCCTCTTGCAGCTAGATGAGGTTCCTCCTAGCCGGCTTACCTTGGTTTCTTTTTTTCTTTTTTTTTCTTTTAAACTGCGGGCAACGATTCGGTGGTAATACATAATAATTAAAAAGGCTGACAACCCCATTGGCGACGAAACCGAAACCGACCGATCTATTGACTGACTTGACAAGTTGCGTTGCAGCAGTTGGGTAAATCGAATATTAGGAGAAAAAGAAGAGAAAAAGGAAAGAAAGAAAGAAAGAAAGAATTGTTACTCAATTAATTCTAATTGGTCAATCTTATTTTATTTTTCTTATTTTCATTAGAAAAGGAAGGAAAAAAACATGTGCGATAACTGCAGTGTTCTTTCTAGGTAACTGAAAGTTAAGGTGTAAGAAGAGTAAGAGAGGGGATTATGATAATTGGTCTTACCTGCCTCACACTGGAATTGCCATTCGAATACTTCCTCAATTTCGCAAAGAACAAAGAAAAAGGGAAGAAGCTACGACTAGCTCTAGCTCTATTATAATATCAATCTATCTGAGGTAAGTGCGAAGAATGATTGCTAGGTCTGATCTTCCATCCTTCCTTCATCCAAGAATATTGAATTCCTTCACTAACACCTTTTTTTTTTCTTGCTTCCCAGTTTTTCAGTTTTCCAGTCTTTGCCTACCTTAGGTACCTCTTTGCATCCATCTCATCACAAACACGATCCTCCCTTTTTATTTTATTTTACAACGCATTCCTATCGCACATGACCTTCTGCTTAACCAGCTTCTTCTTCACCTGGATCGCACAAGAAAAAGTTGGAGGTCAGCTTCGCAGCTCCTAGCGCTATCATCCTTTTCCGCCAATCCGTGAAAAGCTTCCTTTGCGACCGCCCTAGAACATCGAACCAACCAGAGCGAAACACAAGGATTGATATTACAGGAGTAAGAGCCGATTGGCGACTTGACTGTGGTGTCCTGTCATCCTGGTGCCGCATTTACTTGGCTCGTGGCTCGTGATTGACCGCAGTACATACACATCAACAGCGCAGTACAGTACAGCGCACCACAGCACCACAAGTTACCTATCCCGCTTTCGCCTTTTTCGCCTTTCGTCGCTTCGCATCGCATCGCATTCCTGCAGCTGGGGAAAAACACCGAAGCAGCCGCATACGTAGCCACGGGAGCAGGGAATAGGGCAGGGGAGCAGGGGGGATCCGTGGAGGTGATTAGGTATAGAAAAGAAAGAGAAGGGAAGAGAAGAAGGGATATCCATCTAGGTATACGACAAACCTACCGACCAGCTACCGACCAGCTACCGACCAGCCGCTCTCGTGTTCGCAACCCCGTCATTTTCGGTTAATTTTATGACATCGAGATAATACTTTCCAGTATTAGTACAAGAAGATCCCCCTGCTCAACCCAGCTTGGATACGTGAAGAAGAGCTTGAGGAAGGTCGCAGGTCGCGGGACGCGCGTGGGAGGGAGATTGGAATATTTGGGGGTCACACCTCATTGGTAACATTTTCTGTTGCTGAATTTGAACGAACAGCCCCGCGGTGCAACGGTCCACAGATTCGCTGGAGAAACGTCATGACGACCATTGTAAGTACCATCCATCATCAGTTTCTTGTATTTTATTTTTTATTTTTATTTTTTATTTTTTTCAAACTCACTTCAGTCAGCAATGTTTGCTTGCTGTCCAGTCAACCAAACCCCCCCAACCGTCACGAATTCATGCCTTTGATTCTATAGTCGCGTCACGCGTCTGGGCTCGTTTGGTCTGATCTGATCTTGTCAGCCCTTCTAAACCCAAACCCAAACCCAATTTACCTGGCGCATATTGGATGACATGGAGTTAGATACACACAGTCTGTTCCACTAGTCTGACTTGCATTCCACATTCCATTAGAGTTAGCTTCCTGCGAGTGCTCTTTGGGTTTGCTTCTTCTACCTACCTACAGTATCTCTCGAACAGCTTCGTGTGTTCCACACCACCTTTTCCCCCTTCCACCACTTAATCCTCCCGGTCCTTTCACATTCCTAGTCGATCCCCTTCCCCCCCCTTCACCGCCTCGTCTTTTCAGACCACCCCAGAAGCCTCGTGTCCCCCCACACTTTCCACATCTCTCATCAGCTCCTCTAGCCCCAGGTCTTACTTGCTTTGACTGCTGATGTTGGACGGTACCCCCTATTCCCATCACGACGGCACGGAGCGAAGCGATGTGCCGCTACGCCCCAAGTCAGCCAAGTGTTAGGCTTGATTGGTACGGCGCCATAGTTGTCGCAGATGCCCAAGTCCCAAGTTTACCAACTTTCATTATTGTACTCACTCACCTTATTCCCTCCCCCCTTGCGCAAACAGTGACGTTTTCCTTCACTAAGCATCGCCTTACGAACCTGTCCACCTCCTTCCTGTTTGTCTCTTAAAACGTATCAATATCCTACCCTCCCTTAGTCCTTGACCGACTCCTTTCCTCCAGCTTGACCCCCACCCGAACTCCGTTTTGATTTATTATGGCCAGCTCCAACGTTGCGAATCCCCTATTATCTTAATCTAGTCGCAATATGTCGATTTAGCACGTGGATTCTGTCATATCTTTTTTCGCCTCCTAAGTCACTTGGGCCGACCATGACTGTCTCTCCAAAACCGGCGACATTGCCCTTGCTAACTCATATTCAGCTGTGTCTGGCGCACTATTGCGACTTTCATGGACCGACACCTCTGATGGTTACTGAAGGCCTACCGGTACCATGCGGACAATGCTACGATGAAAATGCTGAGCAGACGCGACCACAAACGAGCGCTGCATCTCATAGCGCGCAACCCACCGTCACTGATGCTCTGCGGAAAATGACGCTCGGCGCATCACGCAGTTCATCAACTCCCGTGACCGATCAGGAGGCGCAAACACATCGCGCATCATTACTGCGAGCGTCAAAACTCGGTCCCAGCACTCCGGGTCAACCCGTGACTGCGGCATCTCCCACCGCAGCCTCGGTTATCCAAACACCTCCGCAGAGCCCCCGAAATGCACCCGAGAGTTTTCCTGACGCGAACGGCAAGGGTACCTCGCGGCGCGACTCGGGGTTTCACAAGACTTATGACGACTATGTTACCAAGAGGGCGAACCCGTGCCAGAACTGTGCTCTGACCCTTCCTAAGAGACAAGAGTCCAAAGGGGCCAAGGAGAACAAGAATGCAACATCAGACTCTAAATCTGATCCAAGAGGACCGACGTTGCGCACGCGCGCACCTTATGCTCGTGTCTTTGGTGGCAATGGCGAGATCAGCCCACCGAACTCTACACCACAATCCTCATATCCTTCTGACGCGGAAGAGGACAACCTATTTCGAGACAACGGCAAACGTTCAGCGTCGCAACGTCGGCCCACTACGTCTGCTTCACATTCAAGTGTCTCATCCAGGTCGAGTGTGACGCAACATACACATTACCTAGACTACACATCAACCCATGAACCAGTCGTTCCAACAACCTATTCCATAGTTAGAGCATCATGCCTTCGAACATTATCGTTCGAGACGCTTCCTCGACGACCCGAAACTTCACAATCCATTCCACCTCTCTCGCCAGTATCAGGTCTCCAGCCTTCACAGCCATATCCACCGCTCAACCATGGTCCTGGCTTTATTACCACCGCACCTAACCCGCAATCAGCCGTGAATGGCGGGCCTATCTTCTTTGGCGACCCCCTAGCGGGCTATACGACGGCATACATATTTCGAATCCCAGACGTACACGCCCGCGGCCGCAAAAGGGTTTACGCATTCCTAGCGCTTAGCACGCATCGCGAACGTCTTGCCATGAAGACCTTCAGCTTCATCTCGGCCGCGTTCCGAGATCTGGCCAACTGGATCCAAGAGCTCGCGGAAGCAGAGGCCGAACGGGAGCGCGAGCGTGAGGAGGCCAACAGCCCGGTTGCCGCGCTGAATGCGGCATATGGCGGATTTGGCGGCGATGGACCCCGCGATAGTGGCATCGGTCTAGGCCTCGGAGGCGGCCTTGGCGGTAACAACCTGGACCGCGATCGAGAGAGGCCCAACGATACAAGCAGCTTCTTGACTGGTGGTGGCCGTGGTGGCTTCATGCAGCGCATGGGTGGGTCTATGGGTCCCGGTGGGTTTGCGCCCAAAGCCCGCGGGCTTGCAGAGCTAGTGGGCCTGCCCGATTTCTTCATTGAGCTGCACTCGCGTTTTGTGCAGCTATTATTGGAGCTGGGAGTCGTGCTCTCCTCATGATCACGGGCGCGGCCTTACCTACTACCTACGTGGCAGATATTTAAAAGTCCTGACCCACGACGCTGTTTCTATATGCAGCCGGCGATCGATCCAAACCAAACGGATGCACAGCTTATGCATTTTGGTGGAGAGGAAAGACGTAATGATATGATGGAGGATTATACCAGAGATGCACGAAGGGAGGAATATACCCCAACAAACAAAACAACTAAACAAGCGAGCGAGCAAGCCGGCGTTCTTCCATTGCAAAGCAATTCCCTCCGAGTTGTTCTTCGCGTTGGTTTTTTTTACCCGCGGAACCCGTGATATCCAAGATACCCACACGTCGAGTTGACGCATGTCCTTGATCTTATGCCACTTGGCGTTTGACTTTTTTTTAAAAAAATTCTTACAGCTGGCCATTTTATTTTATTCTCTCTATCCTTCCCCGCGGAAGATACCCACATTGTATTACTATTTTTTCTCTCTTCGGATCTTTCTGATGCGCTGGCATTTTTTTTTCTTTTAATTTTTGTGCGCTTCTTTTTTCTCCCCCAATTTGGGGGTCTGCAGTTGAGGATCTACGGCTTGCATGGCAGGACATGTGGAAAATGGCGTATCAAAAGGGCCCCGGGTTAATGCATAAAAGGAGAATTCTCTTCCTTTCTTTTCCCTTACGGATTGTTACCTAGAGGGGTAGGCACTGGTAGATGGTTAGGAGGGATGGATGGATGGATGGATGAATGAATAGGGCTCAGGCCATGACTGGACGACGAGGACATCCGTAGTACATATAGGAGAAAGTCCCTTGCCAATGAGTAGGTGGACGTCGACCACATATTGTATGTACCTATCTAGGTCCGTTGTACTACTATCTTTACGAACACATGATTTGCGAGCCTCGGGGTGACCCATGGAAAGGGGGCTCTTCATAGATACGGACCAGGGTTAGATAAATAAGAGTTACTTAATGGTTTCAAACTTCCAATCCATGATCACACATTTGAATGTCACAAAGAATGCCTCCTGTATACATCGTTCCGCTTATGAAGACACGTTTTGCATCAGAATTCGAGGGAGGATGACTGAATTTAGTGTACGTAGTTTTTTGTAGTATGTAGTATGATAGCACCATTTGGGCTGCAAATCCTGATCTTTATCTAGGATAGCAGTCTCATGCGATGGGACTCGATGGATAATTACCACTTTCGTTGTATTGATTGCTATGATGGTACAGTAATACACTTAGACCCCTTTGACGTCATGAGTCTAAGGAAGCAAAGCCTACGACTTCATCCAGCCTGTGCCGCGATGCCAGATGATTTTCGAAGCAAACGTGTCCACAGGCTCTCCTTCGTCTTCCTTCCCTGTTCTCTGCCCCTCCAAAGCTTGCCTCAAGCCACCCCGCGAAACAAAACAAACCTCCTCCCCCGTCTACTTGTAAAAGTCGAATTTGTTCTCGTCGCTGGTACCCTTGACTTGGCTAGAGTATGCATCCTCGAGATCGACCTGGATGATGTTGTAGCGGTTCTTGCGTACGGCGCGAAGACCGGCCTCCTGCATGATAGCGGCAATGACGGCACCGCTGAGGGGATCGTTGCGCACAATTAAGCTGTCGAGGTCGACCTCGGGTGCGAGACTCATCTTGCTGGCGATAGTGCTGAAGATCAGGCGACGCTCGCGGCGGTCACGAAGACTGGGGAACTCGATTTTACGATCGAGACGACCGGGACGCAACAATGCAGGATCCAAGGTGTCGGCGCGGTTCGTGGCCATGATGACCTTGACGTTGGCGGTTTGGTCGAAACCGTCCATCTGGTTAAGCAGCTCTAGCAAAATACGCTGGACCTCGCGGTCAGCACCGGTCTGGGCGTCGAATCGCTTCGTGGCAATAGCATCGATCTCGTCGATAAAGATGATGGCCGGCGAGTTCTCGCGAGCCATGCGGAACACGTCACGCACCATGCGCGGTCCTTCACCAAGGTATTTCTGGACGAACTCGGAGCCTACCACCCGGATGAAGTTTGCTGTCGTCGAGTTGGCGACGGCCTTGACAAGCATGGTCTTTCCTGTTCCTGGGGGTCCGTAAAGCAGAACACCACGCGGCGGATCAATACCGATTTGCTTGTACAAGTCGAAGTGCGTCAAGGGCAGCTCAACAGCTTCACGAATCTCTTGCTTTTGCATATCCAAACCACCAACGTCGGCATAGGTCACATCGGGTTTCTCGTCAGCGCCCAGCATGGCGATGGAGGAATCAGCCTCCGGGGGTAGGATATCGACGAGAGCATTGGAGTGGCGGTGCAGGGCGACGGAGGACGAAGGCTTAAGCTTTTCGCGGTCTAATGTTGACAGGATGCGGACGACATAATTAGAGCCTGTGCTGGATTGCACAATTCCGGTGCTATAAGAATGGCGGCGGGGTTAGATAGCTATTGGATATTTTAAGTACGTTGAACTTACTTCTGATCGATAGCCTCCATGAATTGACCAATGACCAAGGGCACACTTTGGATCCTCTTGATCTCCTCCTGCGCGCGAACTAGCTCGCGCTTCAAGCTTCTATAATTGCCATTCGTTAGCATTGATGGTCTGCGACAGTCAACATTTGACCATTGCCATTTATTCGTACCTCTGCTCATCCTTGATGTATTCCTCCTGTAGTTGAATATATTCCAGGTGCCTTTGCAACTTCTTCAGAACGGCATATTCGTCTCCACCCTGTGCTGGTATTCCCTCGATGCTCTCTATGTTGGGGATGTTGGAAGGGATGGGTTTGTTGTGTGGTGCCACGGTGTTGGCTGGGTTTTCTACCAGAACGTCAGCCATATTTGCTGCGCCGACGACGAAATCAAATTTATCGAGCGATCTCTAGTTAACGCAGACGTAGGAATGGCGTCGTGAAATGGGCGGTAGTAAGGTATGGAAGTGTTGGGTTGATGGTTGGTGAATATGGCGAAATGGATGAAGCAGAATGATGATGTTGTTGATGGAAAGAAGTTCGAGGTCAGGATTACAGAGCACAGCTTCTACTGTACGTACATACCACCTACAGCTCCGGGTGCCGACGCCAGCCTTGCAGCCTTGAGATGCCTGCAAGTGGATCCTGCCAAGAGTCTTGAATGGAAAGTAATGAGCTAAACTGAGTAAGGAAAGTACAGGATTAACTGTTTCTCCGTAAGCAGCTGTGTGTTACACTAGTGTAAAAGAGGGTTAGCCTCATTGCTGCTCAGCCCCACCAACACCTCCCTGTCGACACCTGCATTGGCGTTCCATGATGCCTACAGTACAGTACATGATACATATCGAAAGCTAGGCCACTTTGCATGATCATCATCTGATTGGTTCTTTAATCACAAGCACTTGCGAATCCAAGGCGAAAGACTCCATTTCACAGGACTAACTCTCAACCACTCATCTGAGAGAATATCACATTTCCCAGCCTGCCAGCCTACTGAAGATCAGCTTCCGGCATCGCCCGACTGGATTGGGACTAGGTCTAGATCTAATCCATCGACACCCTGTTTTGTCTATCATACACCTTTTTTCGATCTTGTTACCTGCAACAAACACAAGAGGCATTCATTCGGTTCTTTTTGTCGATTGTTTCTATGCTGAATAGATAATCATTTATAGCTACATGTGGGTTGTTGCCTGCACCGACATGGAAGTAAATGCCATTATGCTGAATCGAATAGCTTCAAAGTTAGGTAAATAGATAATCTAGCATATCTAGCATACCCAATGAAGCTAACATCCGAATCGTCGAGTTGTGACTCAAATAGAGCCAGTAGGAAACCATTCAACTTACTAAACCCATTGAGTCTATTCCTCCTGCATCCTTTTACCATTTGATCCCTTCCAACCTTCCTGACATTACAGCAAGAAAGCTGTACTTGTGGGGTCATCTATATAACTGCAGGCAAGTACATGCAGCACAGTGTGGATGCTTCAGCTGGATTGGTGCAAACTATCTTGATTCGGACCAATCCGGTTGTTCCAAGCATCCCAGAAATCCACAGGGGTCCCTCACTCCCGATGTGTCATCGTACCGGCGGACCTCGCACTGGGTTGTGATGCATCTCTCCCACCACCACCTCCCACCATTGGATCCTTCCGTCACCTCTACCTTCAGCATTGCATCTTACTTCGCGGGTACCTCACCTACAGTTTAAACTTCAAGGTACCTAACATTCGAATTCAAGGCTCATGGAAATGATTACACGCACACAGTACAGCACATAAACAACCTGCCAGCCTGCCAGCCTGCCTAGTAACTTAGTACCTACCGTACCTACCCTCTTTCCAACTGCTGCTGTCCAACCTCTACTGTGCATGATACGGAGTAGACTCCTTCAATCTAGCCTTTCTTACAGCACCTGACTTGGATCGACCATTCTTTCGTCCTTTTCCTACAATTTGTGCATATCGTCAATTCTCAATTCTCAAGAAAATAAAAAAAAACATCGCATCTTTCTACCTTGTTGTCGTCTCGTCGGTGCCAAAGGAGCCAAACCTGGAGATTTGTTCCTTTCTATTGTCCTTCTCTTACTCTTACTCTTACTCTTACTCTTAACTCTTTGGTCAGGACTACTTACTACTTTGCTACTTGCTATCTTCTGTTGGCGTTTTCGAACTGTGGCTATTGATTATCTGTTTCCCCTTCACATAAATCAACAACCAAACCTTGATCAACCACACCGCTGCTAGCCGGATCGTGAGGAAGAGAGTTTGAGTTATGTCTGTGACCATGTCGTCTAATACAATTGCCATTCCGGCCGCTCGGTCTTCTTCTATGGCCTACCAACAATCCTCGCCCAAGGGTGTCGGTTCCTCCTCTTCGTCGTCGTCTTACTCAAGCTCCCCGCAGACTCCTGGTCCTAGTGAGGCGTCATCACCACAATCAGCACACAAGCCGACCTCGGCCCACCAACGCCGACCAAGTCTACTGAGTATGTTGTAACCATCTAATCCTCTACTTAATCATTAACATCCGCTGCACATTTATTCCTTGACAACATCCTCCATATTTATTGTAATTATGTATTGGTATTTACATATTATCTAGGCTCGGCCTTTTGCAAAGACGAATGTACGGTTATTAACATTGGAGACCCTGATGGAGCACCTCGTTTGGTAAGTCGCTACTCCAGTTGCAGGCCTCTCTCGTCGTTAGATTGCGCAGTCTTACTAAGACCACTGTTCACTACAGATCTCTTACCTAGCCTCGAGCCAAGGTTTCGCGTGGAACCCTGAGCTGTTCGTCCCGTCTTATGTCGACTGTGACTACGTACCGTTAGAAAACCGCCGAGAGCCCGTGCACGAGATTCGACTCAGCGACGAAGAGATCAAGGAGATGCTGCCATACTAGACGAACACCATGTCAAACTTCAAGGCGGCATCGACATCAGCATTGGCATCAGCCTTGTACCACTTATCGCAGCCGAGCTACGATCAGGGTCTTTTCTTCCTAGAATCACATAACCCTCGCGAGAATACCTTTGCCATTTTCACCAATACTTCGGCGTCTGGATTCGGAGTATGATACTACTACTGCTGCAGCCTGGATGGATTGTGGATATCGACTTCGGGGCATTTCCTATTGCGTGGCGCGGGCTTGGAGGGAACCAAACATCATACGCATTGCAACGACGTTAACGGGAACATTTGATATTATTACTACATGGGAGAGAGGTCCATACCCAGATGGCCTGGGATCTGTCTGTCTGTTTGTTCACGGTCTGCCTTTTTTTCGGGGGACCTTTTGTTTCTGTATGATTACACGAAGCCTACATGAATGCCTTTTACCTTTGGGGTTATGGCGTTGGTGTTTTCCGGTGCTTCCTGGTATCCCCCATGAGAGAGTTTCTTTTCCTTCGACTTTCCTCGTTTCCTCACTCGGACGAGAAACATTAGGTAGCTTTATTGTTGGTAGACAGTTCCATGACTTCCCGACTTCATACATAATAGAGACTGCATACAATGCTGGAGTTTATATCGTGCAAGTGATTGGAGATGCATTGACAGCCTCACTATCTGACATTAGGTACCTAACTATGCAACGACTAACGAAATGAGGCTGACGAGTAAATCCAATACCTAATTCCCAGCCTGCAAGCTAGAAAATTCAACGTTGAGCAAGAATACCAGTCTTACCTAGTTACATACACCAGAAGGAATATTCCGTAGGTCAAGGTTAAGCTTGATCGGATTTTTGAGCATAAACCTACCTAATTACCCAGTCTCTCCGGCAACTATATGAGGCTCATCCCAATGCGAAGCTAGAGTTTGATCTAAAGAGGTGCACAGGGAACTTCGGACGAAGCCGGATCACCTCAAAGGCCGCACAAGCGTGCAAGGTAACCCAACGAGTTGGCTGGGGGCGGTACCGGCATGTTTTTTTTTAGGTTGAACATGTGTGTAAATGTAGTGTAGGCCGTCCCATGTCCCATGTCCCATGGACCATGGTAAAGTTGCGCACAAGTGTGTATGTGTATGCATGTATGTATGTATGTATGTATGTAGGGATCAAATTGTGCCTTACACATTGCCTCATATTGCCTGTCACTGATGTACCTAGACTAACTTAATATCAGGTATGAATACAGTGCGTGGGTAAAAATGACACGGTATCATGACATCCCACCTTCCACTGCGCTTTGGCGTCAACACATCCCACCTTTTTACCCCACGAATTGCGTTATCGGATCATCCGCTAGGTACCTAGGTAAACCATAAAGGGTATTAAAACGCTGGACCCTCCATGCCTCCTCGTATGTAAAACCGAAAGCTTGTGTGCAGGAAGGGAAGTCGCTAGGTCTTGCCTAGATGCAAATAAGCGATTTGGGTTTCACTGTTAAATTACTGCATTTGGTTATGGGGATTGTATTTCTTCGTAGATTTTTACTTATTCATTTTTATTCAGTCTAAAGTCCACCACATCAACATCCTACCTCTATAATATCTGTAGTCAGTTGAGCAAAGTATACCTTTCCCAATGTGTCAACTTATTCAAGCTCAGACATTTGCTATTACTCAATTATTACTTTTTGAAAATTACATTCACAAGTAAATTGAAACGCATCTATAGACCCTTTCCAAGGCTCTCATGGGTGACAACAGTGGCTAATATTGCAAGGTCATAGCAGGTAACACATTGAATAATAAGCTGACTCCCAAGTGTAGGTGGCTAATAATACGAAGTCCGTATTTGTCGATATCCCGTTTGCTATAATCTCAGCCTTGAGATGCTGTGCCCAACCCATCTTGACAACCTGATACGAAGAAAATATGGAAACATTCACATGCATTCGTGGCGATCTTATTCCAATCAAGAGACCTGATATTGCTATGTTTCAATCACAGCCACGTGTACAGGCAGATGAAAATTTAGTCTGCGGATTGTTTCGACTAATAAAAGATTCTAGATACCTACTCTAGCTGTCTAGCTACTCTAGCCTTCAGATCATCGTGCCGAACTAATTATACTCTACTCCATCCTAACAGCCTAACTATGTCGGTACGCACCACATTAGCGTAAGATTGGCCACAATGTACATGCATAGCTGCAGCTTGACTGCACTGTACGCATGTATACAGGCAGGTATGTATACAGTATATTGGGCTGACTGACGCCCAGTTACCTCCGACCCGCTTTCCGATCTTTCCGGACGGAATGAATTGGACGGACAATAAATTCGTTACATCCCTTTCTAACTACATGTACTCATGATACCCTGAGCTCACCACGTAATACGCCAGAGTGGATCAATTATTTATATTGTTTGCACGTCGGTGTCATTTGAGGAAACAGAGCGGTGTACGCCTCCGCGGTTGGACAACGGAGAAGTTGCATGGTGGCAAGAAGGAAAGATATGCATGCGACCAGCGATATCTGACAAACGACATATCGGGCCCGGGCCGTTTGTTAGTCAAAAGGTAGAAAGCCGGAGGTTACATCATAATGCATTATATCCGCCTGCTGCGACCCGCGAAGTTCGACGCGACAGACCCCAGACGACCAACCATCTCGCTTCTAATTACCGTCACTACGGATCTGGGTGACTCATTCCTTTATCCGGACTTTCCCCTTGATTTGATCGTGGAGGCGCATAGTTCAGCGGGTAAGCTGACCACATACCGAGCGAAATGGTCTGCCGGCTTACGGGTTCTCAAACTCGAAATACCCGTGATCCCAGGTCTAAAAAAGGGTGATGCGACATATACTCTCAACATATCCCCAGAGTCGCATCGTCTGCCTGGGGGAGTGTTGTCAACGAACCATGTACTCCCATGGACTATTCCCTCAACCCACCGCCATGTCAGCACGCGGGGTTTGGTTATGCCTGCCACCGTGAAGATGTTTAAAGGCGTCTGTGAGCCTGTATCCGTGCGGACGCTTGAATTACCGGACAACGGCCTTCAACTTGAGGTCGAGGAAGATATTGGTGAGAGTATCGCACGGCATATATGGGACGCTGGTGTGGTGACGGCCTCGTTCTTAGCGCATCTGATCTTAGATTGCGGGGATGCCAGTGCAGTGCTACCCGTGAGGAAGGACACTTTCAACGCTCTGGAACTTGGCACTGGCGTCGGAATCCTTGGAATTACTTTGGCGCGTATCCTGGAGAATGTGGCTACCATCCAAGGTCGGATCCTCGTCGAAGCGGCTGTGTTGTTGACGGATCTGCCAGAGGCGGAAGAGCGAGCTAAATCCAACATTGCAAGGGCCGAGACCGCATTGTCTCGTTCACAATCAAACGGTAGTGTGACTACGCTTCAATACGAGAATCTTGATTGGGACGAGGGTAAGCTTGGACGATTCGGACCGCTTGCTTCTTCTCGCCCGTGGGATCTGGTCATTCTCAGCGACTGCACATACAACGTCGACTCATTACCGGCTCTCATAGGGACATTGAGTGCCCTTCACGCAGCTAACCTAAAACACCCTAACATGCCAGCGGATGCTGAGACTTCAGTCATCCTAGCTACGAAACCACGGCACTCTTCCGAGGAAGCCTTATTCGGCCTACTGGAGGCCGATGCATGGCGATATAGAGTCATCAAGTCTATCCCATTGCCTAAGCTAGGCGAGGAGAGCGAGGTGGTTGATATTTACTTACTAGAGAAGGGCACGGGACCGACATGAGATTGCATTGCATATGCTATGTCCACTCTGCTCTTTACTGAACAGTCTCTACGGTTGGCCACCGTGTTGAATGCCAACCGTTATGGCAACTACCAATTTATTATATGGACAGTTGCCAGCTGCAGTGGTCCCCGGGTATCACGCATCCTCGGGATATTAGAATCGGATGTATGGATTTATTCAGACTAGGTGACTTGGGAAATCAATATGATTCGAACTGAGGATATGTAACACGTGGGCTGGGTTGTCTTGCTAGGCGCGATATGCCCAGGTTCTGGGGGTGATATTAGCTCTAGTACCAAAAGATGGTTTCGGGTTCTCTAAGATGACCGATGAAAATGTAGAGCGAACTTGAATCTCAGGCAAAATACCCTTCGTACCTAGGTAGGGACGTAACGAAGAATAGCATGCAAAACTTGTTTTTAGCTGACTTAACTTTGCTATGTGATATTCTTCCTTGAGAATAGAAGCTAAGAACGAAGTATCATAAGTTCGTTCATTTAATATTTTGCAATATATTGAACCAGAATCGGGAAAAAAAAGGTAATTAAATGAGACGTCATTCAGGGGAATAAATCGTACATCGTTCAATGTCAAGTTACGAGTCAGCGAGTTCGTACTGTCTTAGGTACATCTAGCTTGGATATTACGATAATGCACCAGAATTATGCATATATCCAATACTTGCCCCTCGGATGCCAAGAATCAACAATCCGCCCAAATCAACTATTTTGATTCTTCGCATCGCAACGAGCTAAACCAGTCAAACCTAATTGTCAAACTTACTTACGATTACGACCGGTCAACTAACCAATTGGTGGTAATAAAGCAACTGGAAGAAAAACCAACATTATAAAACACATTACCTGAACGCGTGCATCGCCATATTTACTCAGCGACCAGCTCAGCCAGCAACAAGGTCGACGTCGGCAGCTTATAACCATAATAATTCATTCCTTTCATTGTCGTCAACCAGAAACACCACAACAAGCAATGGGAGACTCGGCAGCCCATCGCAAGATCGAGCTCCAATCGTCCGACGATCTCGCGTTCCTGCTAGCCAACGTGCGACGCGCCGCCACCGCGCGGCTAGACGAGGCCTTCCCGCCGGTGGACGGGGCGGCGAGCGGCAGCAGAGGAGATGGCGACGAGTTGCGAACGCGGATTGAAGAGCTTGTTAATGAGGTATGTTTATTTTCTGCTGTTTATTTTACCATCATTTCAAGTATTTTCAAATATTCCGATTTGCTTGCTTCTATGTTGTCCCTTTTCGTTTCGATGTTCAGCATATGCATGTCTTGGCATCGATTACGGAACCAATAACTGCAAGTCGCAACGCATGTGGATGAATGGATGGGATGGATGGGAGAACAAACATCGAATGCACTACTACATAAGTCGCATTAGTTCACCAAACTATCACATACGACCACAGGATCTGGAAAACTCGGGATCCCGTCCGCTCTCCCATAGATAAGCCAGATACCGCTTGATTAGTAGTCGGGTCGGTGACGACCGGCGAATACCAAGTGTTGTATGTTTTTTTCTTTTTGCTCTTTTTTTTTTTGGCTTTATTGTCAATTTTGGCGATTTGGTTCATGTTAATCCGTATATATTATATATCTCTTCTCGTTCATCATACCTCTATCAATTTCTTTTTTACGTTTAATACCGAACTAACAACCCCCACAGTACATAACCAAGACCTTCACTCTAGCAGCCCCCAACTTGAGCATCAACGGGCTCCCCGTAAACGCGCAGCACTTTCTCTCCGGGAACCACTCCTCCTCGGCTCCAGACCAACCAGAGGAAGTCTTCGAGTCCTTCGACGCGCGCAAGCGCGCCCGCGTCGAGGACCTGACCCGAGAGGAAGAAGACCTGCTGCGGGACATCGCCGCGCTGAAGAAGAGCGTCCCCCAAGCCGCGGCGTCGACCTGGGCCGAAGCCGCGAAGCGCTCGGTGGCCGACGACGAGAAGGCTCTGGCCGCGGCCAACGAGCGCGCCGCCGCCGCCGAGAGCTCCAGGGATGGCGGCTTGTTGCCGGCCGACGACGATGCGGACGACGCGTGGCTGGACGATCGACAGGTCGAGGTGGAAGAGAGCTACGGGGATGCGGTCAGGAGCCTGGGCCGGCTTAAGCGCGAGGTCCCGTCGGTCATGGCTAGGATGGAGAGGGCGAGGAGTGCGGGGGAGTATGTTGTTACGGAGCGGTGAGGGTGAGGATGAGGTGGTTGGTGTGGTGGTTGAGAGACGATGAAAAAAAGGGGTTTAGGAGAAAGGGGAAGGAAGATGCTCATCATGATGCATGCAAACGGCTATCACGGCTATTAGGACTCCAGGAATTGGAGAGGATGCGCATGCGTGTATTGACGCGATGGGTACATGCATGCATGCACAAAGTGCCTAATGCTTCGTTTTAGATGGGCATAGAAGAATTAATTAATCCAGCATTCCTCTAATTAGTCTAGCATCGAAGTTGGTAGATACAGTACTCAGTTACATACTAGCGATACGTAGCATTGCATCAACCAACTATGGAAAAAGACCTATGTCGTGCAGAGAAGATGCAAAAATGCATCGGTCATATCAAAGTCCAAAATACCTCTAAACAATTTTCGCAGAATGAAATGGCCACATGATCCCTACGAGGTACCTAATGTCTGTCTGTCTGTATATGTACTGTATGACAATAGATATGCCTACAGGATGGGAATAAATAATAATCTGGCATTTTGTTAAGATTACCTCCATTTCCCCGGAATAGGATGAAGAAAAAGATTGTCCGGATCGAAAAACAAAAAATCAAAGGCAAGCAACGTTGGTCTTCCTCATGTTCCGTTGTCGAACTTATCTATTTATCTGAGCCACCCCCGACTAGACTCCCCGCTGCATTCATCCCAACAACTTATTGCTTTCTCGTCTTGTACACGAATGAGGTACCTAATCTTGAATAGATATTTGCGTAAATGGTATTCAAGATGTCCCTTATGCGGCAGCCGGGGCAGGGGCTGTGGCTCCGTCACCTTCCAACGTGGTACCAGTGGCGGCGGCACCGGCACCGGCACCGCTGCCGATCTCTGTCGGTCTGTTCTCAATAGCATCGTTCTCCTTCTCCCACCAAGCGGGCTTGGTAAACTCGGCATCACACCAGGGTCCAGCGTTGCTGAGCTCGCAGCCGCCTGCGCACTGGCAACTGCCGCCGAATTCCTTGGGTAGGTTCTCGGCGGGGATCTGGCTTAGGAGTTCCTTCTGGTAAGAGCCGCCGAGCACGTGAATCTTCTCGACGGTGACGGGGTCGAGGAGAGGTCGAATCATGCGCCACACGCCGGTGAACAGCCAGTTGGTGTTGATGAGGTACATGCGGCCCAGACGCTCCGGGTAGTAGTTTTGACTCATGCCCGAGGCCTCTTGGATGTAGCCGAACACCTGACGAGCGTTTCCGAAGCCAACACCGTTGAAGTCCATGATGGTACACGACGTCTCGAGGAGTTGGTTGGCTTTGCGCGAGCAGGCTGGCAGTCTGGGATCCGCCATCTTCTCGTATTCTACGGCCAGGTTCACCAACATGTGCTCGTATTCGATACCTTCGTTCTTCATGGCGTTGATATCGATCTTGCCCAGTTGTTCGATGTAGACCGGTCGTC
Organism: Hypoxylon sp. CI-4A; assembly: GCA_002120315.1. NCBI lineage: Eukaryota > Fungi > Ascomycota > Sordariomycetes > Xylariales > Hypoxylaceae > Hypoxylon > Hypoxylon sp. CI-4A. The sequence goes on along the minus strand of KZ111657.1, from coordinate 8,366 downwards.
CGTCCTTTTTAGCACCGGTGTAAGTACGCAATATAAATCTCTTGTGAGACTAAGGGAAGATCCTGCATACCTTGTCCGTCTTGTGGTAGTACTGAGGGTACCACTTGGATACCTTCTTCTTGAAGGAACCATCCTTGTCCCACTTTGACACTTGCTCGTCGAGGTTGATCGTTTGACCGTCGAGCTTCAGAGGCTGTCCGGCATACAGGATAGTCTTTCGCCATTTCTCGCAGTCGACGAACCTTTGCAGCTGAAGGTCAGTCCATCAGGCTTAACACAAGCATCTTCTATCTTTCCTAGGGGATCTCACATTTTCTTGGCTAGGTTGACATCAAACTTTCGAGCTCGTAGGAAACGCAACTAATTCAACACCAAAGTAGATGTTAGCAGATGTTCATGTCTATATCCGTATCCATATCCATATCCCATATTGTCATAGGTATCTTCTGGTAGGACTCGGTGGGACACATACCAGCGTCAAGGTATCCAGTCTCTTGGTGTATCCTTCACTCTCGAGCATCAAGCGTAGCTGATTAACTTGCGCCTGTTGGGTTGCGTCCAAGTGGCCTGGGTGGCCGGGCTTGGCTACGGGAGCGATGGTAGGGTAGTCATAGTTGTCGTACTTGGGATCGAGCTCCATGATGAAGGCGGTATTGGGATCGATTTCCAAAGAAATCGAAACTGATTAAAAGCTGTAGATATTTTCAATTAGATGGCTTGTTCGTCTCGTCTTGATTGTCTACCTAGAGATGGGAAGAGAAGGGGAAATACAAATAGGTGTGACAAGAAATAAGAAAAGAGACTAACAAGTATTGTCCTAGGAATACTTTTTTGAAATAAAGGTCGGTCGTAGGTAAATAGGGGAGAGGTTTATGTAGGTAGGTAGGCTGGTAGGTGGATTATGCTACGTTGATTCGTTGTCCTGAGCAAGCGAAAGGAGACGTAACAAAAAGTCGGGGTTTTTTTCGTTTCTGCTAAAGACAAGTGACTCGATATAGTGGTAAAAGGTAAGTGTTTAGCCAATTTTAGTATGGCTTAATTCGACTTCTGTTCGTTAGAAAGGAATATTTCTAAAGTAGAAGAAATAGAGTAGAAAAAAAAGACTGGCGGGCGTTAGATTGCGAGCATGCTTAAGTGGGACATCGTCATTGGTGCGCACTGTGCAGCGGTGAGATCTGGGGACCCAAACGCTAAATCAGCTTTTAGCCTTTCCCCATCCACTGCCCAAGTACCTAAGTTATGTAATCCAGGGTAATCCTTAGGGGTCTTGTCTTGTCTTGCCCACCTGTCCCCTTATCATCTTCTCTTTGGTTTTCTCCGCCTTTAGTTACCTGTGTACTAAATTTATTGGACAACCCAAACTAAACCTAATAAATGTCATACATAGGGGAGGGAGGGAGGAAAGTTTATGACAGATGGATTTATGATGCTAAGAAAAGCAATGCAAGTAACGAATTGTCATCCCTTCGTTTGATGGATGCCTTTCTTTGGACGGATTCTTCTTATTATTGCGTCGTCATCTACATATGAAGTTGTGCTACCGGAGATGCCAACATATAAGTTAGGTAGGTACTGGCAATTACTCTAAAATGCACTCGTCCTAAGACCGCCGACATGGTTCCAAATGATGAAATGATAGGCAGCTTTGCCGGTGAAGAGAGATGACGCCCAACGGAATAGCCTAGTCCAACTATGGTTGACCAAGTTCACAGTACGAATTCATCCGTTCGGTTGGCCGCCGTTATCCTCACCTCCTTTTCCTTTGCTTTCTTCATCGGTCTTCTCTTTTCGTTTCTGAACCACATCCCAGTTGTACACTCGCGCTATCGCAACCTCCATGGTCTAGTAAAGGTTAGCTATTCAGATTCTGAGACTCTGTCGACTGGCAATGAATCCATGAATAGATTACTAACAGTAATTTGTTCCCTAAGGAAGTCCAAGTCTTCTTCGCAGTTGGCATAACTTTGCTTTGCAGCAGATAACTTGGATGTGAGAAGAGTCTCGGCCTCGTCGACAGGATAAGATAACATGACGTTCGCCTATATGATTATTTCTGTCAGCTAGAATTGCTTGAGGGCTCGATGATTTGAACCAAGATGTTTCAACATACGCCAAGCCACAAGTATACTTCATCCGTGGGCGGTATCGAAGCTTTCGCATATAAGGTATCGTTCAGCTCGAAGGTCGTCTCGATCGGATCAGATTCCTCCTATCGCAAGACCATAATATTAGTCGAAAGCCCCTCCTTAGAATGACACCAGATCATCATACCGTCCTAGTCTTCAAGAACTTGACCGTCTCGAGGGTTTTATGTATATCAGGCATCTTGTCCTTCAGTCCTGCCACTCTTCTCTGTAGATTCAACTCCATGAATTGGTATTTTCTATGCTCGGGCTCCAACGTCAGCTGTCGTCCGATCCAATGTGACCTTATACGACCTTATATCGCCATGACATACGAGATCATCTCCTGGAAGCTACGCAACGTCGATTGTACATCGTCTCTGGAAGCAACATAGTCCTCGACTTTATCGACGAAGGGCGCGTAGGGGATACCCCTCGGGTTCGTGGGGGCGGCATCTTTTCTATAGAACAATTGATCTCGTCAGTAATATTAACAAAGCCCAGGAAACTAAGAGGGTAAAGTTGTATCATACTGGCCGACTGCCTCTTTGCCTTTAGCTGACATATTGGACGTGCTTCATGCGGAGATGCTTAGCGCATCGTAGACAGAAGCAGATGGGGTTCAAATTGGTTGATTCCCGTCGCAGCTCCAATAGACGCAATAGAAAAAATGAGTGTAAAGGAGCATGGGCCATCCAAGGCGGGGCTAGGTACCTTAGCTGGAAAGCTCACCGAGGTGAAGGAGGGGCAGATTTGGTACGTATCTTTTTAAGGATACCTACATATGCACACAGTATCGAAACCATCAAAAGCACACTCTGTCAAACTGTAGCCATGGGAAAACGTTGCTGCAGCTTCCGCTTCCCATATGAAACGGTGTTAATAATGTTAATAATAAGCAAAGACCAAATAATTAAAGTTAAGATCTCTCTTTATATTCAGAACTAATTCAAGGATGCATTTCCTGTCTTAACCTTATTTACATTGTTCCCAGATGACATCATCAGCTACGGAATACGGGTATCTACCATCAAATTTAGACGCTACTATTAATTAATTGAAGTTAACAATCATTTAAAGACTTCGAATTGAGTTAAAGCTTTACAGATGAAATTCTACTGAACAATACAAATGTAAATGTTTCTAAATATCAGCTGACACTGTGAAACCGCTTCGTTTACATCTGAGGCGCCTACTTCGACACCTCCCCCCCCTCTTCCCAACCTCTTCTGGACCTTCACTCATCTTCTCTAAAGTAGATTTAATTCAAATTCAATTCGAAACCGCCGCCATGGGCCAAGGTCCATCATTCAGTCCTGTTGAGCTAGAGCATAGAGTTGAAAATCCAAGTAATGGAGAACCACAAGGACTCGCTCTAATAGCCCACGGTAGACTAGGAGGAACTTTCGACCAACCACCAGTCCGTCTTCTTGCCAAATATTTGAGTGAGAAAAGACAATTAAGAGTGGTTACTTGGAATGCTCGCGGTATAGGGAACAGTCAAGGTGGAAATGAATGGACCAATTTGGGTGTCTGGCTTGGAGATGCAGGAGTCGCTGATTACAAAGTACAGTTTCACCCCTCACTTGTCTAAGCAACACATAAACTACTACCAATGCTAATTACGATCTTGATGCTCAGAATATGTTACATGAATCAATGCTTAAGTTTACACAAGATTTCCCCGATAAGCAAGCCGCACCTCTCTTCCTCTGCGTAAGATTTTCGTCTGTGCTCTCGGAATATTCGTGCTCAAGCTAACAATATCCAGGGATACTCAGCGGGAGCCATGTTTGCCGGATGTACGCGTCCACCACGAGAATTTTGGCAATTTTCCCCTCCTCGATACATTCTCATATCGTATCCCGTAGACATGAACCCCTTGATCGCCATTCACATGACCGGTTCCTATTTCCGCTCTGTCGAAGCTTTGGTTCAGGGATACGGATGGGAAAATCTGCCTGCAGAGTTCGAAGGAAAAGAGCCGGATGTGACCGGAGTTCTCACAGTCACAGGCCAATTCGACTCGTTATTCTATTGGACCTGGGTTGGCATCCTAGGATCCAAGAATGCCCGGAATAATCTCACCCAGATCTCTGTCCCGGGAGCTGGTCATGCATGGGGTGATAAGGGCCCTTGTATTGTTGAAGAGGTTGACAAATGGCTATCGAATTGTTGAGAGGGTGGATTGTTAGATGATAACATATGGTTTGAGTCAGGGGTCATTGCATGGCTGTAGAGTTGTAGTCATGTATACCCTGAAAGTGATGATTTAGGTTCAGGGGTATGCGCTCATTCCAGGGCAATAGTTCAGAATAAGGTCAGGTACCAGGCGTATTGATCAGCCGAGAGGTCATTGCCATTGCTATTAATGTCATAGTTCAATTCATGCATTGGCTTATAAAGCTACTTAAATTCGAGCGTGCGTTGTTTCCTTGTCGGTAGTATCTAGGTAGGAAGTATGTGCTCCTCCTATTGATAGGTGCTCAAGATTGGCAACAACACAACCTTTGATTCACTATATACACGCATTAGATGGCTTTATCTTTTTTGAAACTTATTTCTCCGTGTTAGCCTTTGTTAAGAGTTGCATATTGAGTAGGCTCCGCTCGTCTCCGAGATTTATTCACCACCAGCCCCGATTGCCGGGTTTGGTGATGTTTGCTTCCCGCTTTAAGCTTTCCTCTAAAGAAATGCTAAAATCCCAGCAAAAAAGGTAGCCTCAAGTAGCCAAAGGGGTTCCTAGTACTGTATCATTTATTATTTAAAGCCGTCGAATCCCGAAAGGACCATTGAAATTCAAATCCGATCTACTTGGTTTTCTTGTCACATCCGACTTTTCCATCCAGCAATTATTGACAATCCTCACAAGACTCGCATTTAGCTCATCTATCGTTATCACTGGACAGGCTTTATCGCCTTCTTGATATTATCTTTCTTAATATTATCTTCTACTTGGAATATTACAACATACTCAATTTCGAAATGTATTCTGCTCAAGAACACACCCTCAACATTTTTGAGCTCCTCGAACTCATCCTCCTTCACATGGACCCCCACGATGTCCTGGTTAGCGCACAGAGAGTATCCAAGTATTGGAAGGCGGTCGTCGACGGCTCTCCGCAACTCCAGAGGCTTCTATTTTTCCAGCCAATCCTCGAAGATGCTACCGACAATCAGTACACTATAAACCCATTTATAGCTTATAGTATGCCGCATTTTATGAATCACATCATCGGGGGTACATCCCGAGATTCATGGCTTCCACAGACCCCTAAAACGTACAATTACACGAGTCACTTAATCACCAATCAATCGCATACTACCTCATGGTTCTCTCCTGGTGCGTCCTGGCGAAAAATGCTATTCTCACAACCACCCATGCGCAGAATGGATTGGCATTGTTATCGGTACTTCAAGAACCCATACAAACCTTCCACGGTGGGGGAATTCAACTTCTATAATGGAATATGGATAGGAGACCTCTACGACATGATAGCCAATCCCGCCCCTCAAGTCAAATTCGCGATCGCGCCGCCCATAGCCAAATTTTCAGATGCAGAAATAGGGGAACCTGTTGTGATATATGGCCGGGGTCGGGGTTCTCTACCGGGATGGGAAATCCAGCAGTCCAAGATTGCAAGCACCAATGGGACTCTCTTGGTGCGACAATTCATCCTTGAGAAAGTTGAGTACTCAGCCGAAGCTATGTGTCAAAAGACCGGTCTTATCACCTTGGCTGCTTTACATCTTGAAAGACTGAAGGCTCTACGTTTTGGTACAGTTACGACTTCGTGGGGGGCCCAAGCCATCGGGACATACGAGACGTTCACGGAGGAGAGCGGGTTACCGCTTGATAGGTGTAAGCGCTTCATTCACGATATGCAAGGTTGGGATGTTTGAGATCTATAGCGTGGTACCACAGGAATATAGGAATGGGGCGTATATATAAACCTCTTCGCCTATTTTTCGGATACTTTCTTGGGCATGGTGTTTATAGCGCTAAGAGTTAGATAGGTCTTTATTGGAGTTTAAGGAGATAGCTCGTTTTGCACTTTTAGCTTGGATATCTAGTTGATAAACCTCTTAGTATCAAATTATACCCAGTTTAAATATTTAATTTAGTGAATAGGAGAAGCAGAATGTTGGCGATTGCTTATTGAGTTTACCCCTAATTTTGTGGGAGTATTCCCCTCGCGTCGTTTATCTTTTATTGGGCTTGATTTAGTATGTTCTTTCAAAAAACCATTGAATTCTTTAGAGAGTTATGGTATTCTATTCTACCTAGGTTGCGAAAGAAGCTTTTAAGTTTTACTGTGACTTCGCTTATCACCGTGACCAGCCATACGACTGGCTTCGGGAGGACATTATTAATATTAATTGCAGAAATATTTTTATCGATACAATTTTTACCTAAGGTATAAAGTTAAGAAGTATCAAATGAGACTATTTTCTACATAATACTAGGTGTGTATGATTTATAACGGCCGACGTTAATCAAGTGAATCCATTAATTCGTCGTATTAAAACGAAAACAATTAACGCTTTAACACTTTAATATTTACATATAATCGGTAATTCGAAATATAATACATATAAAGAAAGGAAAAGAAACTGTGATAAAAGGTTTAAGCTTAAAATGTATATTTAAATTCATTTAATAATTCTTATAAGTTTTAAAGTTTTTAATTCCTTTTATAATTTAAGTAAAAATTTTTAAACTTATTTATGCTTAAATTTAATAATATAAAATATATTAAGCTTTTTTAAATATCCTCGTATTAATATAACTTATATATATAAGCGTTATTTTTTTAATTTATATATATTAATAATATTTTAATACCTTATTTTAATCGTTAATTATAATTACGTAAATCGGTTAATAATTTTTTAGCATTAATTTTTATATAATATTATCTTTTTTTTTTTTAAAGCTCGCTTTTAAGCGTTATTTTATATTAACGTTAATAAAATTACGAATAATTTTTTTTAAACTTATAAATTTATAAATTTATTTAAGTTTTATACATGAAATTATTTAATTATCGCTTTTATTAAAATTTTATTAAAATAATCGTATGATTTTTATATTTAATCTTTTTTTTTAAATTAATTTTCTTATTTAATTAAATATTTTATTTTTTTTTAAATTAATAAGAAATTTATAATTTTCTTAATATTATAATTCTTTATTTTAATAAAAGCTGTTTTTTATAAAATTTAATTAAAATTAAATGATATTTAATTATTAGCGCGATAAAGTTTTATAAACGAAACGTAAAAAAAGTTATAAATTTTTCATTTTTTAAATAAAATAAATTTAATAACGGTAAGCGAGATTATTTTTTAAATTTAAAAAAAATCGAATATTTTTTTATTTAACTTTTTAACTAATTATTTAATTTTAATATTCTTAATATTTAATATTATTAATTAATTATTATAATAAATCAAAGCTTTTTTTTTTTTATAATTAACTTATTTTTTTATATATTATTTATTTACTTTTAAATGTGTTTTAATTTTATTATATACGAAAATTATTTAATATACGTATAATTTATTTTTTAAATTACGAAAAGCATTAAAAAAAAGGTTATAAATTATAAAATAATATTCGTAATTTAAGTAAAAAAAAATAAATCGGGTTAAAAAAAATATAATATTATTATATACGAATTTAGCGGTTAATAAAAAGTTTTTTTAATTTAATATTTCGTAATTAATAAACGTTTATAAATAAATTTTAAAAGATTAATTAAATTATTTTATTTATTTATTAATTTAAAAATGAAAAATTATATTTATTTTAAATTTAATATTTATTAGCTTAAAGAAATTTTTTTAAAAATAAGCGATAAATTTAAAATTTTTATTAAATATAATATTTAAAAAAATATTATAATATTTTTAATAGATTTTAATAAAAATTTTAATTAAATTAAAGGTTTTTTTTTTCTGATTTTTAAAGATATAAAATGTATTATTTTAATAAAAAAATTTATTATTATTTAAATAAAATTATAATTATTTAAAAAAAATAAATCGATAATAAAGTTTATAATAATTATTCGTTAAAAAATATAATATAATTTTATAAATTAAAGTAATTTATAAAATAAATAACGCGTAATTTTATTTTATTAATATTTATAATATTTTTTTATATATTTTTTTATAATAATTTTTAAATTTAATTATTAAAAGTTTTTAATAATTAACTTTATAATTTTATTTATT
>KZ111656.1:0-61062 GCA_002120315.1 Hypoxylon sp. CI-4A | reverse complement strand
ATTAAATTTTAAATTATTTTTTTAATAAAACTTTAATTAATATTAAAATTTTATAATTCGAAAAAAAATTAAATAAAATTTTATAATTAATATTAAAATAATATATTTTATAATTAAAAAAAATATAATAATAAAATTAATTAAATAAATAAATAAATAAAAATAATATATAAATAAATATATTAATAATTAAATTAATTTAAATATATAAATTAATTTAAAAATTTATTTATAAATAAAAAATCATTTATAAATAAAAAATCGTTTATAAAAAATAAATTATTTATAAATAAAAAAACGTTTATAAATAATAAATTATTTACGCGTAATTAAATGATTTATTTTTTATAAATGATTTATAAATTATAAATGATTTATTAAAATAAGGTTTTCCCGCTATAATACCTAATTAAGCAATAATTAAATCCACATGCCCCGTTAAATCTGAACATCCACCCCTGCAAACGCAACGGGAGCTCACTTCCAGGGGTTTTCCCATTATTTCTCGTCTTCAATTTCTAGAGGGGCCAAACATCTTCCTTCAGATGCGATATCCTTAACTTTGATAATGTCGCCAAGCGAGACTCTTCGATTTCTCCTTTCTCGCCTAGAACAACGGTGATTCCGACCTCGATTAATTGCGCACTTCCTCGACCTCAAGCGAAGCCAAGCCAAGCCAATTCCTGGCGCGAATTGAACTCGATCACCCATATACCGAAGTAATCATTCCTCCCAACGCCAACACCCCTTGCGATTGGATGGTTGTATTTTAGTTATACAAATACCGAAGAATAGGGGACACGTCTAGTCAATTCAGCTTATCCATAACCCAGCGTGAGGGGTAGTCACGGCTCCTGTCGATTCACTCACTTCCTTGTTACTGGGTCACTGTAGAGACGGGATCCGAACAGCTCTCCAGCCAACCGTTTGGCACATTGAGAGACACTAAAGAGGACTTTCCGATAAAGGGTAGAAGCCAGGAACAGATCACCATGTCGGCCGCACAAGGTGGAGGAGACTCAAAGCTGTTCGCTCGGGTAAGCACATGGTTATTCCATTTATTAAGACATTTGAACTGCCCATTGAATCACCACCCGTCCCATTTGTCGTAATCAACCTACACAGAATCGACCGCTTCGATAAGCTACCGAGCAACGCATCGCACATACCTTGTTTTTTTTTGCGATTTGCCAAAATTCTTTGCGATTATTGTCGAAGGCGCATCGCTCGATCTTCAATTCAGCATCACTCCGTAACACATTATGATCCTACATTTCCCCCACCGTGTGTTGTCACGATGTTTCTCACGGCTCTAAATACGGCCTATGGCTTACGACCATATTCTACGCAGGGCAAAGTCGCCGAATTGCGACTCGAGTTGAACAGCGGCGGCAAGAAGGACAAGAACTATACGCAGAAGAAGATCGCGTTGAAGAAGATTGTCGCCAACATGACCATGAGCAACAATGAAATGGTTTCCCTGTTCCCCGACATCGTATCATGCATGAATATCCAAAGCTTGGAAATCAAGAAGATGTACGTCCACCTCAAATTCAAAAGCCAGCTAGTGAAAATACTAATCATAGAAACGGAGTAGGTGCTTCTTGTTTTTGGTCAATTACTCGAGAATGCGCCCTGAGATTGCGATAAAAGCAATTCCATACTTAAAACAAGTGAGTATCATAACGAATATGACATATTATGCTAGTCGCTTACAGTTGTATAGGATATGGAGGATTCTAACCCACTGGTCAGAGCTCTGGCTCTTCGGACCATGTCATACGTTCACGTTAAGGAATTCGTCGAAGCAACAGTGCCGCTTGTCAAGCAGCTGCTGAGAGATTCGGACCCTTACGTGCGGAAGACGGCCGCTTTTTGCGTTGCGAAATTGTACGATCATGATAAGGTCATGGTCGAACAATCGGACCTGATAGATAGGCTTAATCAGCTCCTAAGGGACGACAACCCAACGGTCGTGGCGAGTGCATTGGCTGGACTGATGGATATATGGGAACGCAGTGACTCCATCAAACTCACCATCGACTACAGCAATGCCTCCAAGATGGTAGCTATCCTACCGGATTGTTCCGAGTTCGTATCCCCCTAATCCCCTACCAGACCGTTGAGCTGACGAAAGCAGATGGGGTCAAACTTACATCCTCGAAGCGTTGATGTCCTACGTGCCGCAGGAGTCAGGGGAAGCAACCCTATTGGCCGAGCGTATAGCACCACGCTTGTCACACTCCAATTCCGCCGTGGTACTCACATGCATTCGAGTGATTCTATATCTCATGAACTACATTGCAGATGAGAAACAAGTTTCGGCGCTGTGTCGCAAGTTGTCACCTCCGCTAGTAACGTTGCTAGCGAAAGGTCCCGAGGTGCAATATCTTGCTCTCAGAAACGCACTCCTCATACTTCAGAGACGACCTGATGTCTTGCGCAATGATATCCGCGTGTTCTTCTGCAAATACAACGACCCGATATACGTCAAGGTCACCAAGCTCGAGCTGATATTCATGCTTGCTAACGAGAAGAATATCGATGAAGTCCTAACGGAGCTAAGAGAGTACGCGACAGAAGTTGATGTACACTTTGTCCGGAAAGCGGTTCGCGCCATCGGTAAGCTGGCCATTAAGATTGAGCCGGCAGCTCGACGGTGTATAAATCTGCTTCTCGAACTCGTTGCAACCAAGGTCCCTTATATCGTACAAGAGGCTACCGTAGTTATCCGCAACATCTTCCGCAAATACCCGAACCAATACGAGTCCATCATCGGTACATTATGTGAGCATCTCGACTCTCTCGACGAACCCGAGGCGAAAGCAGCGATGATTTGGGTAATTGGACAGTACGCCGCGCGCATCGAGAACAGCGACGTCTTACTTGAGGATTTCCTTTATTCATTCGCTGAGGAACCTGTGGAAGTGCAACTCGCGCTACTAACCGCCACAGTGAAGTTATTCATCCAGCGTCCTACCAAGGGACAGGACCTCGTACCGAAAGTCCTAAAGTGGGCCACAGAAGAGACCGACAACCCGGATCTCCGAGATCGCGCATACATGTACTGGCGACTACTCAGCACAGACATGAACGTCGCGAAGCAAATGGTCATGGGCGAGAAGCCGCCCATCACAGCCGAGTCCGAAAAGCTCGACCCGCAAACCCTCGAGGAGATGTGTCTAAACGTCGGCACCCTAGCGACCATCTACCTCAAGCCGGTACAAACCGTCTTCCGCAGCGCGCGACCCCGCCGCCTCCCCGAATCTCCCGCGCTGCAAAAGCACACCCTACCCACATCGGCCAACCTCCCAGCGTTTGACGCCCAAAAGAGCCTCAGCATGTTCGGCATGGGCGGTCAGCCCGCCGTCCTCCGACCAGACGGTACCACCGATATCGCAGCCACAGCAGCCCAGGTCCAGCAGCAGCTCCAGGCAGGCGACATGACGAACGCCGTCAACGACGCTGATGCGTACTTCGCTGGTATCGGAAGCCAGCAGATGGCCGCGATGGGCATCCACGACGCGGGCGAGTCGTCCTTCGGCGGCGGCGGCAACGAGGCTTCTTACGTCGTCAACCAGTACGCTCCGCAGCAGGTGTTTCAGCCTGCCCAGGGCGTCGGGAGCAATGGCGATTTGTTGATGTTGTAGATTCCTAATTCGGTCTCGCGAAATACGCGAGCACAAACGCGCTTTGCGCGTATTTACTTTCTGGTACCTATGAGCCTTGTGATGTAGAACAAGGCACGAGACGTGTGCGATAAATGGCACGCAGACGAAACGAGACGAAATGAACTAGGACTGGAGATTGTCGAGTGTACCATATAACAGCAGGGCGATTATCGAGAGCAGAAAAGCCGAGTCCAGATAGGGCCAGAAGAGATTCGGAAATTTATACATCAGCCACCACCTAATGTGCATGCATGCATTGATAGCACGTATAGGGGGGCAGGTAAACTCTTCACTTCGCAATGTGCATGCAGTTCAGTTATTAAATATAAATCAGTACGTAATTTCATTATCGTGCATGCATGCATATGCAGATCATGGAGATCCTGCATGCCCTAACTGGAGACTTAAGATGCTATCTCAGCGAATGGAAAGTAGCAGGCATATTACCATGCAGCAGGCCAGGCTAGACCATGCTGCCTTGCAATCTGTGGTTCAGCTCCCAAGAAATCTCGTATCATCATAGCTTCGTTTCTCGCCTCTTTTAATTCCACCATGTATTTCGCCTGTTTAGTCCTCCCCCCCCTTCAAGATCAGATGCTATAGCTTTCCCTCATTAATCGTCTTCGTTCCAGATGTCGGAGAAAGGTGAATCATGGATCTTGTAGGTTTCGAATAGCTTCGCTTAGAGTTAGAGATCCTCGCGACTTCCCGAGATCGATAAGGTACCGGTGGGCTTCTCTGCCTCGCGCTTTGGCTCGAGCTCGGCGAGTCTTGCATCCTTGAAGACCCTACTGTCAGAACGTCCACACTTGGCGAGCTCCGAGAGTACATGCTGATGACCCAAATCATTGCCTGTCTTCACATCTGTGCCTTCTCCCGCACTGTTGCCACCACTACCAATCTCATTCTTCTTGTCCGCCTCGACAGCACGTTTCGCCTCCGCGTTGTTCGATTCCATGAGCAGCCCAAGCCCCCCAACCAATGATGCCGTATGAGGGCCCATAGTCACCAAGGCCGCTGCTACGAACAAGAGCGTTCGATTAAGCTTCGAATTGGGATCGGCAGCATTCTTGTTCGTGACTGGCTTTGGAGGAAGAAACGACGTCGGTGTGTATGTTACTGAGTGAGTGCTCGATCCAGTACGTGATGACGAGGTGACCGTCGTGTAGACGAAGCCATCAGTAGTGGGGGTAGTCATAGTTAATACCTGGGGGGTTACAGTATGGTGAGCAGGTGTCGGTGTAGTGTGGACTACTACCCCTGAAGAAGTACATGTAGTATTGTGTGCAGGTACCTGTGGAACCGGCGTGCCTGTAAGATGCCCAGTAATAACAATACCCGGTGGAACCTGTGAGGGGATGCTGTGGATTTCTGGCGATGTGGTCTGATGCTTCAGAGAAATAGTCACAGTTGCTGGCTCTGATACTGTCACAATGTCAGGACGTGGAGGGCGGCCATATCCACCTGGGGGTAGGGTTGGAATTGACGGTACTGGGGGATTGCCGTAACCGCCATCAATAGTTGGTGTAGGAGAGCCATATCCGTAGCCATATCCATCGCCCTCATCTCTGGGAGACAGTTCTGGATCATCATCCTCTTGGAACTGGATGAACGAGACTTGATAGCCCAGATCCGGCAGTTCCCAATCCAAGTCCTGCGCAGAATCGTTAATTTGATCAGGGATCGTGGTCATATCAGGACTGTTAACGGTTGAGTGTGATCCAGCTGGTCGAGTAGTGTCTTTACCGGTACGTGTAGGATGGGTTGATAGTGACTTGGAGGCAGTAGCCGTAGTTCGAAGTGTGTGGGAATGGTGCTGGATCGTTGCGAGAGTGGACAAGGGACGAATAGATTCAGACAGAGTGACAGGAATGCTCTTCGAGGTAGTGGTAACGGTAGTGGCAGTAGTGAGAGGCGAAGGATGCACCACCTCTTGCAGATCGACGACCGGAACGACTACAGATTGAACAAATCCATCCCATAGAGCCAAAAGGCCGAACATGAGGATGGCAGCTAAGGTACCCATGGCGTTTTCGTTGTATGATTAACCACTGTGGGGAGTAACTCATAGATCCAGATGAGATGGTGGAATGCGAGAACAAACGCGAGATAGATAAAGGAGATGAATGTTAACGAGGATCGAAAGGCGATGTGGCGGAAATGGTGAATGCCGAAGAATGGAAATTGAAAGTTGGGAGTGAGAGAATTAACTGTAATTATCAAGCGCTCGCGCCTGCCCACGTTAGTTGTTGAGCAGGAAGTTGCTGGCTCATTCAATGCAGCGGTTGCCAGGAGAAGCACAACAAATGGAAGCCACGGTACACAGGGGCCATATTTTGGTGGTCAATTCAAGATTCTGGGGCAACCACATCCAAGAACAGTTGTAAACCTAGCTGTTCATGTTTCACTCTTTATTGAATTTTTGAACCTAGTAAAAGATGTCTGTTCCTACCTCAATATAAAGTCATTATGTGCAAGATGCTTCTTACCTGACAGTGTAGCATGACCACCTGAAAATTAATATTTTCACACGTAACGCCCCAACTGCAGACAAACTAACATTCTCATCATAGGTATTCTTGTCTTATACCTAGGTCACCATAAGACCATGTTTACTTCTAATTCCCCTCGAGTCACTAGGAAAAAGGCCCCCCTTATCAGCATAGCCCATGCCCATCACGTACAATGGTGATTCCAGCTATTCTCCTATTTGGACCCGTATCGCTCTATCTCTTTTACTTTCAAGCCCACTGAGGCTTTATTTCCCCCCTAGAAGCATTCTCCTTACTTGCGGCCTTACATGTTGTTGAAATTTATGTAACTCGACAATATCAACTTGGATTGGAAGTGACGCCAAATCAATCTATAGCCGTTAGGTTGATATGATAAATGATATACCGATTTCTACATCTACTGCTAAGACTGCATGCGCATTGAACTGCAATTTAGTGAGACGATGGTAAAACCGTTGCTCATTTTGTGTCATTCGGTTCTCATGAAGTCTATTTCTTAAGAAGCTGGGAGTGGATAACTTTCAAGACTGAACTCTAGGTCAACGATTAATCATATTAATTACTTTTCTCTCAACCTGACTACCCTCTTCTAGAAGACTTGTGCACTACGCGGCTTTTTGTAATAGTCTTCTTACAACGCCTTACTAATGCACCTATCGTCGTCGTTATGTAGCAATAAAGTGTCCTAAGCTTGAGTTTGAGAAAATTCCCGTGGATATATCCCTTCTTAGTAATGAAGCCTCAGGGTGCTGTTGAATATACATGATGTCGCAGGCCGGAGGGCCTCCGAGAAGGCTTGATGTTGGTAGCATACTCGGGTATTTCGGCTGCGGTGGTGACTCTCGGGTGATCGGGGTAGGGGGCGGAGTCGCTAGAGACCTACCTGCTTGCGGGGGTGATGGCATCGCCGCTACAAAGGATTTCGGATAAAGCTTTGTATACTGTAGCATGACATCAGGTATACTAGTAGTACTACCCATTTAGGAGATAGCCCATACATGTAATTGTCTAGGGAAAGTAAAGCTAGTAGCCCTAAAACGCATTGTGGAATCTGGGTTAGCTTAGGCCCTGCATATGTAGACCTTCGGACTAATCGCGAGTCAAGGCATGTGACGATGAACAAAGAAGAAGGGGAAATCCCACTATATATAGCTAAGCCTCGATTGAGGGCATAGGAAAGCCGTCTATATCAGGGACTGTTGGCGAACTAGTCTAGGTATCTAGATGAATGAATGAATATAGACGTTTAGGTGCTGGTTCCTTCGTTGGTGACATTAAATTAGCGGTGTGGTTAGTAATTGCCTACCTGGGTAGCCTCGGTTGAAGATGATGGCTTCCGGTAACGGACCCGATCTTATCATTTGGCATCTTTACTCCGAATTGAAGTGAGAAGACCTCAAAAGAGTGTTTGCTGAGTTCAGTGTGACGTTATGAAAATTGAGATTGAGATGAAAACTTCTCAATGTCGCGTAAAGATTGTTGTAAGCTCTCACGCATTTCGTTGAGCGACGGCCTATTGCCCATCGCTAAGTTAAACAAGTCATCGGAGAGACCGCCTCTGTAGATTTAAAGATGTCGAAGTTGAACGCCAGTTCGTCACTACACGTGATGACGAGAAACGGGATGGTAGAGGTGGAGTGTGGGGAAGAGAACACCGAGAGATGCCAAGGCGGGGGAGGTTGCGGCCACCGTGCCGGCGAGGGGAAGAGATCCAATCTTTCCTCAGCTCTGGTGACCAGTTGGAGATGCTACTTGTTGCATGAAATTCAAATACTTCAATGCAACTCTTCGATAAAGATAGGTAGCTGTGAGGAGATGAGCTCTTCACCGGTCGATCAAATCTGGTAAACCGTTAAAGGTGTATCTCCGAAATTGATTATGATGTTGGTTAATTTGTATAAGTATCTTTTTATGTAGCGGTCTCTTAGGATATGATCTGGTGATCTGGCTTTGAATGAAACTCAACCTTTTGATGTTAGGTGAGAGTGGGCGAGGTCGAGTTGCATCTAGGACTTTTTCTCTTTCCTTGCCGGTAGTAAGATCCGCAATATGATAATGTGCATATTATTACCACTCTTACGAGGAATACATCGATGGGGTAAAGACAGTGCTGCTAACTGATCGTGGCCCTAAGGTACCGGTATTAGTTCTTCGAGGTTGGAATAGTTGCAAATGTATTTAAAAAGACACTCTACGTAGTTCATTCGGAATAGAATGATTAAACTCGCATCCAGGATTACATAGAATTAATTGATATGTATTTAGTTGAAGTTAAGGTATCCTGGTACCGTAGCCTGGATGCGATACAGTACAAGATGTACTTCGCCGTCGTATCCATATACAAACTCAGGGATGATCCTTGTTCTTGACTCTGCAAGGACCGTTTAGAGGCCAATCCACTACAGAAGGTACCCTAACAAATCCTAATAACAACCTGAAATAAGGGGGCCATCTAAAACCCCCCAGCGCGGCGAGCAATAGGTGGTATTGTCCATTGTTCATTCGTGGCTTCTCAAAAGGCGAATAATCGACATCTAGCTGCCATGTCGTATTGTCTCTCTCGTCGCTTCTGATTTGAGCCTGGCCTCTAGTCCTTTTTTAACCTCGATTCTGCGTTTTACGGTATCTCTTTGGTATTGAATTCTCCTTACAAGCCACTTCACCACTGAACTCCCACTGGGCAAACTTCCGCCAATCCCTCCATCCGCACGAACCGAACAATAACATCACCATCATTATCACTAGCGGCAACTCGCTGCAATTCCCTGCAGTAACTGGTTTTATTTGGTCTCGTCATTGTTTCTCATTTTCTATTTTACGAAATAATTAATCGAAGGAATTTTTGATTTCCTTCATCCCAAAACCTACCTATCGCACTCGTTTCATCTGCGTGCTTTTATTTCATTTTGTTCCATGGCAGGAATATGCGAAGGCGCCAAATATTAATCCAGTGTCTCAATTGCAACGTCCGTCTTCATTAATTCGGCAATCCTTTTCGAAACCCGAGCGCAGCCTCCGCCTCCTGCATCAGCGAAACACGACCCCCAAACGCTGCTGACGTCCACTCGTTTCCCGGTTATTCTGCCTTTTGTTAATTACGCGTCGCTGCCAGCGTCGGAGAGACTCGATATTGCGATTGATACCTCCTTTTGCCGCTATAGTTAATTAATTATGGCGGACGCGACGTCCCCTTCTACCGGTGGAGATCAAGGCGCTAGAGAAGAAAGAGTATCTATAAATCAACCCGCAGGCGACGTCGAAATGGAGGACCTATCCCAACCCGATCCTAAACCTGCCAACCCCGATAGCAAACTCGAAGTGAAACCAGAATCCTCGAACCCCGAGAGTCATGACGCCGAGTCTGCTCCGGCGTCGATACCCGTTCCCGACAAGGATTCACCCGCTGACGAGTCAACATCTAAAGCCCGCGGCAAGGCCCCGGCCGATGGCGATGATAAGGATCTATCGATAGATCCCGTTGAACCTACACCTGGCCAATCGGGTGATGGCGATCTGGCAGTGGATATCATGCTTCTTTTGACCTCTGGCGCTCGACATCCTTTCCGAATCGACGAAAAGTATTTGGCGAAGCGGAACGTGACTGTGACGGGCAAGACAGAAGACGGCAACCTTGACCCCTTTAGCATCACAGTTTACACGTTAAAGGAGTTGATACTTAGGGAGTGGAGGAAAGAGTGGGATCAACCACCTCGAGAGCCAAGTGCTATCAGATTGATTCACTTTGGAAAGCTTCTAGAAGACAGGAATCAACTCAATCGTGAGTGAATTCTCTTATATGACTATGTCGTTGGTCGGTTGAAACTAACGTTTACAGATTACAACTTTAGTTCGACTAGGAACGTCGTGCACATGACGGTCAAGCCCCAAGACTTGATAGACGAGGAGGAAGCAGCTAAGAAAGTTAAAGATTCTTCGAGCCACCGTGGTCGTAGCGGATGCTGTGTCATTTTATGATCTAGCGTCCACGTGCGTCAGCTACTACTTTAAGGCCAACTTTCTATTCCTTCGACGATATCATACCCCGTTCTAGAGCTTCCTAAAGAGCTGAGAACAGTACGGGAAAGATGGGAAACAGGGGCATCCAACTGCGGAAATGATTGCGGATTTCTTGGGCATCGGGCGGCGTGATAGGTTTGATTTTTGCAGCAGAAATTGAAGCAGACCATCAGGTGGATGCGATTCATTACATCATGGAAGCTGGCAGCTCCTCCAATGTATCCTGGGCATCAAGTTGTCCCGAGAGGATATATGGTTGGGAGACCTTGATGGTTCTCTGCTCTTTTCGTATAGGACTGGAGGAACAGGCCTACTTATATCCGGCGTATTTTGTTCTGTTTATAGTACCTCTTGCGCTTCACCGGCCATAAAGCCCACATACACGAATCACGTGGCTACTTATGGTTGCTGTCTATATTCTGATACGTAGTAATACGCCATGAATATACACAGCTGTAATATTGGTAGCATTTGTCAGGGGCATAAAAATTTCGTGAACTATCTATTCTGTGACGAGTAGAAATATGTATGCCCTTGATCGATGTTTATCAGATTCATTGACAGGCCACTCAGCCCATGATGCAGCTAGGATCTGTTCCGGTGCCAATCCATCATTCGACATTGCCTCCATCGCCTATTACCATAAAACCACGATAGGCAATCCACCATCTTAAATCTTCAGCTTCTTCTCCATCTCTTCGTGCACGCCAACAGCAGACCGCTGCTCCTCGCCAGTATACACATCCTCCCAACCAATCATAGCCTCACGACCACGCAGGATATCCTCGTGGACACCACGGACGCCCGCTCCGCCACCAAGAGCCATGGGTCGCCACTCGCCCTCGCGCGCGATCTTGAGCTCCATGCCACGTCGGATGGGCTCCGCGATGCCGAAGGTGCGGCGCAGACTCTCCATGCGTAGTGATTCCTGCGTCGACTCCCACGCCTTGAGACGGGCTTCTAGCGGGTGGCGCGACACGGGCGCTTCCGGAGCAGAGGATGAGATGTCGCTGGGGATCGGGGAGGGGCCTACGCCGTAGCGCAGTGTGTCGTGGACTCCCGGTGCGGAGGGCGCGGATGTGTTGCCGCTCTTGAAGGTGCTGCTGTAGGAGGCGGGGGGGACTATGCGCATCGACTGTTGCGGAAATATGTGGTTAGCTATCTCTGAGTTGGATGGCATGTACTGGGTGATATATGATGGCTATGGGTACTCTGGGGGCGGTAGATCTAGTTGAAGCTTACCATTTTGGCGGTTGGGATATTACCAGTTTCGTGTTTATTTGTGAATTGGTCTTCTGGGAAGTTTCGCTAACTACGATTTCTTAGATCAAAGTAGTCAGGACAGTAATGTGACCGTTGTGTAGTTTAGGTTGACAATGATGGAACTCTTTTGTTGGAGGGAAGCTTAAGCAGGCTGCCAGGAGCTTCGTGTTTAGCAGCTGGAGCCTTGCCAAGACTGGAGGTGGACGGCCCCAGGTGGTCCCTGCTCTAGCTTTGTGTTACTTTACGTAAGGTAACAAGGATTATTCTGGTCTAAGCTTTCCTACTAACGCCGAAATATCGGGCATACTCGAGTTCGAAAAGCTGCATGTTCAATGGGTGGGATTTTAATTGGTTCGTTTTGAGTTACGATATCCCAAGTGTCTACCTCCATTCGGAAGCTCTGCTATGGTTCAATTGACACTATGCGATTCCCTTCAGTTCGTCCCCCCGTGATAAACATTACCAATGGCACCTTTTTTCGCCATCATCCCAATTCCAATTCTATCCTTCCGAACCCAGCCCTCTTCAAAAATCTAGACTTCACGCTACCATCTACCACGGAACCACCAACCCATTGGTATGTCGTTGGTCCGTCTTTGAGTGGGAAGACAACATTTTTGCAGCTTCTTGCTGGGAGTCACCTTTGCAGTCCTCCGACTGCTCGAAGCTATCCTTATTTGTCTACGGATGCGGTACCTCATCGTTTGAAGGTACCCCAGAAAGCCATTCAATATGTCGGCTTCAACAATGATGGTTTAACCTCAAGTGTCACAACTTCGGCATACCTTTCAGCTCGTTATGAATCCAAGCGTGAAAATACGGATTTTTCTCTTAAGGATTTTCTGCTTGGCAACACCGAGCTGAACCCGCTCAAGTCTCCGTCCGAAGATGGTCCGGATGTAGCTCTGCTGGATCGAGTCGTGAGGGATCTGAAGCTCGCCCAGCTTTTAGACCTGCCAGTTTCATTTTTAAGCAATGGCCAAGGGCGAAGAGCACGGATTGCAAGAGCTCTTCTCACTGCACCTGAAGTGCTGTTGCTTGATGAACCCTTCATGGGTCTCGACCCACCTACCGTAGCTGGGCTGAGTCCTCTCTTGCATGGCCTGGCAAGTAAAGCAAGTCCAAGGCTTGTGTTGAGTGCGAGACCGCAGGACCCTATTCCCGATTGGATTACGCATTTAGTATACCTGAGAGGAGATTGCCAAGTCGGAGCAATAGGAGAGAAGCAAGCTGTCTTGGACGAACTGAAGAGTTATGTTAGACGAGTATGGAATGGTGTAGTGAAAGAGGATGAAAATCTACCCGTGCATAATCTGGTACAGACGGGGAGGGTATTGACTGCCAAAGGAGTTGATGGACAACCACTGATGGGTGAGGAATCTTTGGAAGCCGATGGGTCAGCAACTACAGCGGACACAGGCGCAGCGAGGAAAATCGGGGAGCCTGTGGTAGAGATGGACGGGTGTAAGGTGCAATACAGAGGTAAGGTAGCGCTTGGAAACTGGAAACAGCAAATCGACGGTAAAGAGCGTGAAGGTCTAGTATGGACCGTCCGGCAGGGAGAACGATGGGGCATATTCGGACCCAATGGCTCCGGAAAGACAACAATTGTATCTCTCCTCTGCTCGGATCACCCGCAAACTTACTCATTACCCATAAAGCTCTTTGGTAGAAGTAGGTTGCCAGAACCGGGGTCAGGACAACTGCCCCTCACCTTCTGGGACATACAGTCGCGAGTCGGACATTCCAGCCCAGAGATACATCAGCACATGCCCCGAAACCTCACGGTTAGGCAAGTGATCGAGAATGCTTGGGCTGACACATTTCGCTCAAAAGCGAAGCTTGACGATCTATCAAAAGAGAAAGTCGACACCTGTCTGCGGTGGTTCGAGGCTGAGTTGAACCCGGTTTTCGTCAGAGCGTCTAAGCCCACATCCCCCACACAGAACAACTCGGATCTGCAGTGGGCGGACCACTACATGTTCGGAGAGTTATCTTTCTCGGCGCAGCGGGTCGCTCTTTTTTTGCGAGCTATTATTAAGAACCCGGATATTGTCGTGCTAGATGAGGCATGTAGTGGCATGGATGACGGTGTACGGAATCGTTGCTTGTTGTTCCTCGAGCACGGAGAAACGAAAACCTATGCAAAGCATGATGACGGCTCGGAAACAGTTGTCGAAAGCGAGGCGTCAAAGTCAGGTATTGTTAAGGTCGGAGGTCTGAATGATAACCAAGCTCTGATATGTATAAGTCATATCAGAGAAGAGATACCCGACTGTGTTCGGGAGTGGATCTGCCTCCCCGAAGCTAATTCGGGAGAACCTGCTAGGTTTGGAGTATCTAATGCACCACTTGGGCGCGATGAGAAAAGCTGGAGAGAGATATGGGGCATGTAGGGCTAGACGATTTGGGTCTAAGACGTTTACTTAGACACAAGTTACGAAGATGCGGTGAAGCGCTCTATGGGTCGATCGTATGGTAAAAAAACAAACAGCCAGTCACATATCTGCCCTGGATTACCTGCATGATTCAGCAAGAAATTGCACATCAACACGCCCAACATAGCCGCCGAAATTTCCGAATGTTGTATCAAGGAACGTCCATAAATAAAAGAGACAGCGGATGGCTTGGATAAGCATGTGTTGCCAAGGTTGCATTGGTTGCATAGCCATTTAATGTGGGGGTCAGTGCACGGTTGCCGGGCAACACCGAAGAGTTACGTATCCAAAGACAACAATGCTCTTGTTAGCTCTTCGAATTTCGAAGCATCGAGTTAAGCTCCCCACCATCGAGGATCAACTCTCCATATTGATCTTGCAATCTTGTGAAACCATTGAAGCTACATTACGACTATAGACGATTGCTTCTTCTCTTGACTTTTCCAAGTCTAATTACGATTCGTCGTCGACCTGCTACCTCATCGGTTGATCGATTCCGTTAATTGAAGCTACCAATTCGCTTGCGCAAACGATATTAAGCTCGTCGCACACATTCCAGTCTGACAACAATCCAAACGAGTGTCTCACAGACAAGTCTTTCGGCACATCGGCCGACAATAATTCGCGATGGACGGCTCATCTTCTCGACCGCCTGGCTATGGCTACGATGACGATGACCATATCACACCTGGTTTAGGAACGAATCCGGCCGCAGTCAGACTATTAACATCTATGGAAGAACCATTAACAGGCCCACGACCGTATGTGCTTCCACCACTGCCAGATCCGAGTACACTATCGTCCCCCAACCTTATCCCCGCTGCCCTAGCCACTATCAAGGAAGTTAAAGAAACCGAGGAAGAGGAGACTCCGAAGGTCACAACACCAGAGCACTTGGAGAAGCTTAAGAAGCAGGAAGAAGCGCAAGCACCGACGAAGTTTTCTGGCGGGGAGTAGTTACCTCCGTCAGCAAGAAGCACGTCGCCTAAGCGCAAGCCGATACCAAAACGCACCAACACTGTAAAGCTACAGAAGAAGAAGAAGCCTTCCCATGTAGTTCAGGAAGAGCTAAGACAAAGCCTACCAACTATTCCCGAAGGACCATCCCCAAGGAAAAACAATCTTCTCAGTCAGAAAGCAACCAATGGCGACACTGGCTCCCCAAGTAAACCTAGCAGCTCTGAAGACAGTGACTTACAAAAGAAACCTAATAGTATCCGACCATCACCTCGAAGAGTATACCAACCATCGATCAGATCCTCACATTCGCGAGCTTCCTCTATCCTCGACCCGCCACATCTTCCACCGGTAGAGTCGGCATATGATCCATACCAATCGCGGGACTCTGGCTCCCCTCGACCTTGGACTCCATCTTCAAGGATGTCTAGGGAATCCGATTATACACGACCGCCTCCGAGTAGTGCGCATTACGAGCCGGCAGACCTAAATGGGAGCCCTAGGCCAGGCACTCCGTCTTCTAGATACGGCGGGAGTCCTCGGAGGCCTCTACCTCCTGCTCCCATGTTTATGCAGTCGGCAAGAGATTCAGCATATACATTAGACGATGCGACAGTAAGCATCCCCTTGGACGACGGCAACGACGATGTATTCGGGCCCGAGTCCGACATCAGTGGATCGCGACCATACCTAGACTCGTACGCAGGGCAATCGCAAGTTACCCTTAGTGAGGAGGACTCGCAAGTGCCCTTTGAAGAGAAAGTCGAACACTACGGCGCCGCACCGGATGGAAAACAAGAACGACGTGGTGTCCGCGCGCCGCTCACTTCCAAAAAGGAGGTGCAACTTATCAACGGAGAGCTCATTCTCGAGTGTAAAATCCCTACTATTTTATACAGTTTTCTGCCGCGCCGAAATGAGGTCGAATTCACACACATGCGATATACGGCTGTGACCTGCGACCCGGATGACTTCGTGGAGAAAGGTTACAAGTTGCGGCAGAGCATTGGCCGAACAGCCCGAGAAACGGAGTTATTCATCTGCGTAACCATGTATAACGAAGATGAGATTGGCTTCACCCGAACGATGCATGCTATTATGAAGAACGTGAGCCACTTCTGTGGGCGCAACAAATCGCGTACGTGGGGCGAGAACGGTTGGCAGAAGATTGTTGTCTGCATCGTATCCGATGGGCGAGAAAAAGTCAACCCGAGAACACTTGATGCCCTGGCCGCTATGGGTGTCTACCAGCACGGCATTGCCAAGAACTTCGTCAACCAAAAGGCAGTGCAGGCTCACGTGTACGAATACACAACTCAAGTCTCCCTCGATTCGGATCTGAAATTCAAGGGTGCTGAGAAAGGTATCGTGCCTTGCCAGATGATCTTCTGCCTGAAAGAAAAGAATCAGCGGAAACTCAACTCCCATCGATGGTTCTTCAACGCTTTCGGCAAGGCTCTCAACCCCAACGTCTGCATTTTGCTAGATGTGGGAACGAAGCCTGGCACCAACTCGCTATACCACCTTTGGAAGGCCTTCGACACCGACTCTAACGTCGCAGGAGCATGTGGTGAAATCAAAGCCATGAAAGGAAGACTGGGAAGCAACCTATTGAACCCGCTCGTCGCCTCGCAGAACTTCGAGTACAAGATGTCGAACATCCTGGACAAGCCTCTAGAGTCTGTGTTCGGTTACATAACGGTGCTGCCCGGTGCTCTGAGTGCCTATCGGTACCACGCTCTGCAGAACGACGAGACTGGTCACGGCCCTCTCAGCCAGTACTTCAAGGGAGAGACGTTGCATGGTCAGCATGCTGACGTGTTCACCGCGAATATGTACCTGGCTGAGGATCGTATCTTGTGTTGGGAATTGGTTGCGAAGAGAAGTGAAAGATGGGTGTTGAAATATGTCAAAGGCTGCACAGGTGAAACAGATGTGCCTGGTATGTGGTTATCGCAGCCCCCTCTTGAAGTCAAACGAAAGATTGAACTAACACATATATTAGACTCTGTTCCCGAATTTATTTCCCAACGACGTCGATGGCTGAACGGAGCCTTCTTCGCAGCCGTCTACTCACTCGTACATTTTAAACAAATTTGGATGACAGATCATACCGTTGCTCGCAAGGTCCTACTGCATATTGAATTCGTCTACCAATTTCTTCAACTCCTCTTTACCTTTTTCTCCCTCGCCAATTTCTACCTCACTTTCTACTTCGTCGCTGGTGGTATTACGGATCCGTCCGTCGACCCCTTCGGTCATAATATCGCACTGTACATATTCACGGTGCTGCGCTACACCTGCGTGCTCCTCATCAGCATGCAGTTCATCATCTCACTGGGAAACCGGCCACAAGGAGCTAAGAAAATCTATTTGGCCAGCATGATCATCTACGGGATTATTATGGTGTACAACACATTCGCGGTCGTGTTCATCATCATCCACACCATAACAAGCGGGCAGCTGAAGATGGGCAACAACGTGTTCACCAATCTGATCGTGTCCATGTTGTCAACAATCGGACTGTACTTCGTGATGAGTATTCTGTATCTGGACCCGTGGCACATGATCACCAGTTCGGCACAGTACTTCGTGATGCTGCCGAGCTACATCTGCACGCTGCAGGTGTACGCGTTCTGCAACACGCACGATGTGACGTGGGGAACGAAAGGTGATAACGTGATGAAGACAGATCTCGGAGGTGCCATGGGTAAGGGTAACTTCGTCGAGCTTGAGATGCCGAGCGAGCAGCTCGACATCGACAGCGGATATGACGAGGCGCTCCGCAACTTGCGTGATCGCGTCGAGGTCCCCGAATCTAGTCCCTCCGAGGCTCAGATGCAGGAAGACTACTACAAGAGTGTGCGAACGTACATGGTCGTCATCTGGATGGTTGCTAACGCTATCCTCGCCATGGCCGTTAGCGAGGCGTACGGTTACAAGGACGTCGGCGACAACTTCTATCTGTCATTCATCCTGTGGGCCGTCGCGGCGCTAGCGCTTTTCCGAGCCCTGGGCAGCACGACATTTGCTATCATCAACGCCGTCAATATGGTTGTGGAGGGTCGCGTGCGGCTTAGCCTCAAGGTTCCAGAATGGGTGCGCGATCGGCTCGATGGCGTGGGCAGCAAGATCAGCGATACGATCAGTAGTATCGGGAGTAGCGTGCGATCTTGACGTGAGATACCCTCCTTTTTTTTCTACGTAAGAGAGAAAAAAAGGAATTCAAGGGATACGAAGTTCCGATTAACGACGGGTTGATTTTTACTTTGCGCTTCTTGTACCTACCCATTTTTTTGCGCTATACTGCTGCTACTACTACTTTCGAGATGGATGATTGGACGGGAACGGTTTTGGAACGAGGTGCGGGATGGGTTTGGGGTTGGTGCCAGCCCAGCCCTCGTGAGGAGTGAGGAGTTAGTTGATGAGCTGGTTTTGCTCGCTTGGTCCAGGGGGGGGAGGAGGCGAGGGTTAGGTTAGATACCACCTTATCAATCCCTGGGGGACGGGATGTTATTGGACGGATTGGTCTCACGTATGCGAAGGTAATGAATGGTAGGGGTGTATCATACGTATTCTAGTCTTAATTGTTTTTGCGTCCGAGGCTTGCTGCTTTTTTTTTTAAGAAAAATTCGCCTCGGACTTATTTTTTTGATTTATGTTGGAGTTGAGATGGTAATGGAAATGGAAATGATACCTCTGTCTCTTATTCGCCTTTTTTTGCTGTGATTGTGCCATCGGTTAGCTTTGGTTGAGTTGTAACTTTCTGGCTTTGATTTATTATTCCCCATCCGATCAAGTCTATTGTTGTAATATCTATAAGTCGTGTCCATTTTATCGGTTCGTGGGTACAAATAAGTACGACCTATCGAGCCTAATATGATTTTAAGTTTGGACTTATCGTGGTCTTGTTCGTCTCAACATCCCCTTAGATGAAGTTCGGCGCTGCTTTGGCCCTTAGTCAGAAAAGTGAGCAACTACCATCGATGTATCGTCGATTAACGAGCAATAAACTCTAAGTCATCTATACATGTCTAAAAGCTCTTATGATGGTCTCGTTATAGTGTATAATTCGCTTAGGGAGGTTAAGTCTTGATTATTGATGGATTCTACACAGAAAAAAACAATATCTGCTGTATCAAATTCAGGCCTCCGGCTCCGGCTCCTAGACACGGAACGTTGGCTGGCTGGCAACGCTTTTGACCTTGACTTTGCCACTAAGAAAGGGGGAGGTTATTCGCATGCCAGTTTTATTCGAGTTGACTCTATCCATGCGGTTGTTCTTTTCTTTTCTGTCGCATTCCTCTGCGTGGGGTTATATACCTGTCTCGATTCTGCCTTTCTGACCCTGAGTAGGGCATGTCTCGGGCAGAATCGGTCTTTCTTTAAGTCATATATCAAAAGTGATGTGATCGAGATAGATCTTTACTTCGAATCGAATATTGAAAGGCACATCATGGGCTAGCCTGCCGCATAGTGCCTATGACTTGTGAGCCGTCTGGGTCACCAAGGCCATCGTCAACGTAAAGGCGCTTGAGAATGACGACATGTGGCGTTTACCCCATGTCTTAATCTCAAGCTAGTAGGTAACCCGAAGTAATATAACGAGTTCTGACAGCGGTAACTTTGCTGAACGAGGTCATCAGTAGGTAATCTTATTCCTCTTGGATATCCAACGGCACCTTCTCATGGGCGACAGTCATACGGTACCTATTCATTCTAATTCCCATATTCGTCCCCCAGAATCGACTAAATGTCAGTCGCGAGAGTCTGAACGATGATGCAAGATAAATACTTCGCAGGTATTGGCTCACTGGCCAACGCTGCTTGGGCTATCAGTAGCGTATTCTGCTATCCAGTAGGATATCACCGTGAGCACTGGCACCGATCTGTGAGTCCGCAGGCTGGACCGTGAAATCTTAGAGAAAAGTCTTGCCAAGAGATCCAGGGACTGCTGTAGCATAGCACGATAACACTGTCGCTTTTGCTTCTTTCGTGCCCGATTAGGGTCTAGACGTAGACGGGGGAGAATTTCCGCGCAGGAACCAGTCATACATGTCTCGGCATTTTCCTTTTCACGATTTCGAGGCTAAAATGATATTGACAATAGTTGAATGATCGGCGAAAATCACCACTGTCATAGGTATGAACCCCTAGAGTGATGTTCACTTGGCGGGGGAAAATGAAGTCTTAGGTTCTCCTCCCTTACCATTCTTGGGAGCAGTTTTGGTGCTTGATTGGATTATTAGCCACTTTATCAAATAACTTGAAGAGCTGAGAACCACCTCAAAAATGCTAGGGATTCCCGGATTTCTGGTACTCTATCCAACGGTAATCACGGGGTATACATCTTCAGCATCATGGCAGACCCAGCGCATATCAGCCTATACTCGCTTCCTAAGAGCCCTCCCAATTTCGACAAGGTTGGCACGTTCTATGTTGCCTTCTGCGCAACATGGACGTTCCTATTGCTCGTCGGCGTGGTGTTTCTGCTGGTCAACCGCAAGGATCCGATTCTCAAGGTCCGTGGAATAGGCTTAACCCTCACTGCCGTCTTGTTCCTCCACGTGTACTGGGTTCTCGCCCAGATCACGTATCCAATCGGACTTACTATGCCTGTCCTTACCGCATTCGATGTCCAGTATTTTTTCATGGGGATTTGGTTTCCGCTGGGCATGGCGACGTTCCACGCCTCTAACACTAGATTCCTATACGTCGCCCAACGTCAAAAGAAGTACGCCAAATCACCGTATGCTCGAAGGAAAAAAGGATGCAACGGGGCCGATACTTCCTGGCTCTGTCGTCTAAGGAACTTGGATTATCCTACAAGGATTCTCATATGGATTGGTCTCGGTATGATAGTCCAGGTAGGCTTTCCACTTCAATACATATAAATCTTGGTAACTCAGTATTGACCATTCGGATAGGTTCTTCTGACTGTTGGCATGTGGCTTGCCAACAAGAAATATCACCCCACCTTCGGCATCGCTGGCACAGAGCTTCCTGGGGGTACGATCGATAATCAGTTGCTGGAACTAGGCCGCGGGTGGGAGTGGTGGCCCACGGCGTTTTGGCAGTTGATTTGGACTTGGATAGTGAGTCAATCTGACTAAAGGAGAAAGATTACCGCGATGTTAACGAGCTTATAGATCGCGCCTATCATGATTTGGAAGTCGAGGAAAATTCATGATACACTAGGATGGCGCTTTCAGACAATCGCGTGCTGCATCTCAAAGTTAGTCCGTTTTGCCTCTGAAGAGAAGTCTTACATACTAATTGCCAACCATCTTAGTCTTCACGCGACTCCATTATGGCTGATAGCTACCTATGTCCCGGCCTTTGCACCAGTCAACAAATACTTTGCCCCGAGTGAATGGTAAGTTTCTCCGAAATATCTAAGGAAACGCAGTTGTTCTGACATCTGTAGGATCCATCTGTCTGTTACGTTCTTCGAAATATTCACTGTTTTCTTCCCATGTTGGCTGGTTGTGAGGCAACGCGTTTTGCGCAGGAAGGCACAAGATGCGAACGCCAAGTGGGATGCGACCTCTCAAAGGACCGCGAGTGTGAGAGCATCGAGTTCCAACCAATGGAGATCCACATCAATGATCGAAAAGGGACTTGCGATAGATGCAATCTTGGGCAAAGAGTTGGGAGACCGGTTATTCACCATGGGCGCGCTGGAGCATGTCTTGAATGAGAATCCAGGCCCCTTACAGCAGTTCTCGGCCCTGAGGGACTTTTCTGGAGAGAACATTGCCTTTCTGACCCGTGTCGCTTCTTGGAAAGCGTCATTCCCTACCGATATAAATGAGGATCAACTCCGCGATGTGTTCACGCGCGCACTGGTGATATATACTGACTTCATCAGTCCCCGAGACGCCGAATTTCCCATCAACATAGCTTCGGGAGAATTGAAGAGTCTCGAGAACATCTTTGAGAAAGCCGCAAGGATAGTCTGCGGCGAAGCGCGTACCGATCCCGCGACGCCGTTCGGGTCTAATAAGTCCCCTGGATCCGATCGAAGCGGCAGCTTAACCGAGGCAGGTTCCTCAGATGACTATTTCGAACTCAGAGAGCTTGCCGCGAGGATACAATACGTGGGGGAAGTATCTGATGCGTTCGATTCGTCAGTATTTGACCGTGCGCAGGCGCACATCAAGTCCCTGGTCTTGACCAACACATGGCCTAAGTTTGTCACCGAAATACAACAACGGAGGCGCTCCAGTGAGACCGAGAGGAGTGACAACACTGGGAGGTCACAGTCGACACTCGCGAGTCGAGTCTCACATATGATACGTTCTGTTCTCTGATTCAAATAAAAAGATGTAGTACCATACGGAGTTGGTTGGTCCTGTTGTTCCCCTATGTCCCACGAATCAGGGTTTAATGGGCAAATAATGTACTAGTATAATAGTTATGCACAGTTACGACTGTTGAATTACCAAGTCATACTGATAGTTATAATATGCGCGGACCCAGACAGGATAGTGAATACGTAACTCCAGCGATTTTGGTCGGGGGACCTTGAAGCTCATCATAGACCATACGGGATTGAGGGCAACAAAAACATAAAATTACCTAAGGTAGTGTTAACACTTGAACCCAAGCAGTAAATTACATATATTTGAAGCATGTATAAACATGGATACCTATCTTCCACCTCTATTACCTTCCCGCGCCACTTAGTCGCTTACCCAAGCGATAGGGAATATGAAGACAAAATTCTATAGATAGGGGACATTTGCTATAACGACCGCATCGCTTCCTTCAGCCGACTGGCTTAATGTCTTCCTGATTAGTTGCTTATTATTATTGTATGCAAAAACATGAATGCTGCCTGGTGCATCGCTCATTGCCCTAGGTGGACCCGAAAGTGTACCCTCGACTAAAATGCTGAACTCGTCTTCAGGTGTCCAGCTTTTCGTAGTGCTGTTATAGATTTTGTGTAGCATACTGCCATCTAGTCCCCAAGCGAAGACGTCTATGGTATCCGAACTGATAGTGATTGCATCTGGTTTTCCTTGTATTGTTGTATTCCCAAGGCGAGTCCAATTTGTCCAAATGCTATTTTCGTTGCCGTATGAAAGATGCCAAAGGCCGGCATCGCCGCCACGAGCAAATATGTCAATAATTCCTGGCTCTCGTGAAACGGCTACTGGGGACGTCGTAACGAATCCCCCTAAGTCTTCGTACTCGGTCCATCCCGACAACTGAATACTCAATGATGCATGTAATAGATGATTATCCTTTTTAGCAACGGAAAATACTATAAGAACGTCAGTTAGTACCGGGTTTTCCCTTTGGGGAGAATCTCAGAAATCAGAAGCAGTGACAATATCCCAATCAACTAGAGAAGGAAATTAGGTAGACCGCAAGCGAAAAAAGGGGAAAGTCATTGTTACATACTATCGACACGCGTATCATTTATACGATTCCAAGCAACTACTGCCGGTGTCATAAGCTGCAGAGCCGGCCCCTCAATCTTCACCGGGTCCCCCCATGAGCCTTGCCACTTGAAGTAATAAGCAGCGTAACCAGTGTCAGTGTTGCTTAAGTAGAATGTCCTCATGATTTGGACTGACGGATCGTATTCAACTTGGGCGGGGGCGCCGTCCACAGCCAGGTTTGCAAATACGTCCCAATTATCGGGATCAGAATGCGTCCATATCTCGTCTGAGTCATGAAATATACGATACCCGGTACCATTCCCATTAATGTGAATCTCTGTTCGGTTTGTCTTTTCACTCTCAATCCGGTGATTCACAGCGATGCCTGGTGCCTCGGTAGCATTGACATTACCACCTACAAGCTCCATACTCATATTTCCCGGTAGGAATTCACTATCCAATGTTGCGTTCGCATTGCGCCACGTTCGGTATATGGCGTTCGAGTCATTGTTCGTCACGGCGAATACTTCTAGGTGCGGATAACCCCAGGAGATCGCCGTCGGGGCTAGACCAGGTGTGACGCTTGTGGGAGTGCCTGTCATTGCCGCCGGAGAAGGACCCACGCTTCCGGTAGTTTGTAGAGAGTCGTTTGTGCCACTGTAATCTTGTGAGCTATGTCTAGAGTGACCCCTAGATCGGTAATGGCCTACATGGGAGCTGGTGTCATAACTGGCGACGACGATCGGTGCTTTTGGGTGCCCAGGACGGCACCAACCACCACACCAACAACGATGAGGGCACAACAAACAATTATGAATATTATCTTCCTGAATTTCTTCCCCTGCTGTAGCGAAGAGGCTTCGCTGGTTACAACAGCTGCCTGGGACATCCTCCCAAATCCCTGATCATGTTTGTCGCCTTGAATAGATTCAATTGGAATTGGATCGGTTTGTTGCACGACTTGCATGCCAGTATCATATTGGTGTATAACTTCAAGCCCAGACTGGTCAGGCTGACTATTATGGTAGTCAATATCCGCCATGGCGATACAATTATTTCTATTGAGAAGTAGGCATCCGACGGAAAGTAGAGGAACGAAGCCCTGATAATTCCAAAGAGAAATTTGTCCCAGCCCGCCCTCTGAATCTTCAATCAGCCCCCGTAAGACTTCCGCCACGTAATTATATTAAAAGCAAGAGGCGCCCGTTTCCATGCCACAGTATCGGGCGCTCTCTCGTAAAAATTCAGGTATCCCGAAGGTACTTATATATACTTAGATCTTACGGTACAGCTCTATTGAAGCGCCATGTGATTGGTTACATCACTCTCCTGCTAGTACTCTTAGGTATTGCTGGATCGTATGATGCATTATGGTGGCCAGGGTGATAGGTCCTAATCCAACTAGATCCCTTGGTATGTTGCCCGTAGCTTATGGCGTTGTGGCCAGACAATAACCCGCCAGTTATCTTCTAGAGTGATGTAGTACAGCCCCCTATCGGCACTATCCATGGGGCCCATCGCCTATACATATACATTTCAGGTAATATATTTCAACCTGCTTTAAGACATTATAAGTACCTAAGCCGCCAATCAGATATTGCGTGAGCTAAAGATAAAACCCGTTCCACGGGCGCGAAGGAGCGGACCTATTCGATCGATAAAATTAATCAGCAAACCTAACCGCACCGCGTTTTCAAAGGTTGGACAAAAAGACTACGTGTTGATGTACCAAACATTCGCAGGCATACAACTTTTATAAGATTAGTGTTTTACCTCAAGCAAGGTCAGGGCTTGCTTCCAAGAATCTTCAATCGTGCAGTATTTATACCTAGTGATGTCCGTGTACATTGGTAAGATGCATGAAAAGATCTACTGCTTCGTAGAGAAGTAATACTTAGATACACCGTTCTTTTTCTTTTTCTCTTTGTTCTATTTTATACGGTACACGAAATACTAAATACAGTATCGTTACCCCTTCTGATCTCCGCACAGTATCAGGGTTAAGGTTGATTGCACCATAGCATTATGGATTAGCGCTATCGTTTTCAGTAAGATATCACTGTATTACAGCGTTATCCACTAAGAACTGAAGCTTAAATAATAATTAAACGGTACGAATATTTACCGTATATGATATTACAAACTGTATCGATGCCAGAAGTTTTTGCGACCGTCCTTTGTACCTCTATGCTGAACCGCGCTAGTCCCCCCTATTCATGTTAAGTGGATCGGATCGTATTCAATGCACGGCTGTCAAGTCAAATTCATACCTATTGAATGTAACTCAGAGACGAAACTCTCTCCACGCACTATGATAATTCAATATCATATATTCAAGCTATCGCTGTGAGCTTGGACTTTTTCAATTTAAAATGATCAACTTCACTTAATCACTTATTCTATTTACCTTTCTTTTCCAACAATGCTCATTGCCGACACATTATATATAAACAATAGCATTCTCACATCAAGGATAGTTTTCTGTTCTCTTTCCGAATACTTTTCTACTACTATTTCTAGCATTGCTCTCGATATCTACGATATATCCATCATCACGCCTTAACACCAGAATTTCCTTCGGAAATATTATTGCACGATACTTCCACGTCCTAAAACGAGATACTTGATTACCAAAGAGCTTAGAATCATGCATTCTCAGATTACCGCAGACGACGCATTTGCGAGCGCGCAGTCCAGGTATGCTTGTCCCAAAATTATTACCCATGCCGAACTGACCAGCTTACCTGTAATTGTAGAATGGACACCGACCGCTATAGCACCCTCGAGAAGCTTCCTGTGGAGCTACAGGACCACATAATCAGCTTCTGCGATGCCCCATCCGCCATGAATCTCGCCTTGACTGGCCCAAAATTCTACAACATCATCAGTCAGGACGAGATCAGAATCGCCAAGCGGATGGTGCTCGACCAAGTCGGCGTGGACCTCTCGCCGCTTGTTATACTTCGATATTACGCAGATGAGGAGGGGTGGCCAGTTGCGCGTAATGAGGAGCCAAATGAGAAGGTCGTAGAAGAAATGTCTAGCTTGATGCAGGCATTGGCCGACTGGGATGCTCTCAAGACTTACAACCCATTTGGTTTTAATTCCGATTTCGAGTGCACTCTAGTTCCAGCAGATACTATGCTGTCTTTCCATAAGACTGTCTGCTATTATGCAGACACCTTATCCCGGCACGCTCTCACTCGAGGTCCAAGATCGACCCGGCCAGAGCATAACAGGGAGTGTCCCGTCCCAGGCTACGTTACGAGCGTGTCAGAGACAGAGATGAAGCGATTTGTTAGATCTCTGTACATCTTCCACGTCTCGTCCATCTTGTTCGCCCATGAGTTTAACCCGTTGAATGCGGATGGAACGGCGAGCAAGATGCAACGAGCCTGGGATTCATTCTGGAGCACTTTCTGGCCATGGGAGCATCAGCAGACACGATGCATACAAGTGATGCTACAAGGTCATTTATCACGCGGTAAGCGAAAAGTTGCTCGCATGGACTAAACAGGCATGCTAATTATCAAGTAGTGGCGAAATCTGAGCCCTCCGTGTACGAGGAGAATGACCAATCATGGTCACCCAGCGATCCTTTACTCGGCCAGTTCACCATATTCATGGGCCTTGATGTATTGAGGAACATGGAGATACAAGGGGCCATGAAAGCGTCCTTGAAAACCTTCGAGAAGTGCAATTTGCAAACGTCACTCTGCCGACAAAATACCTGGTGCGAAGATACTGATCTGCTCTGGCTGAGGCGCGACGCCCATTTCGTTTTTCTTGATGTCCGCGGAATCAAGGACACAAGGTTCCGTGTCCAAGAAACCGAATTTGGGCCAAGCGATGCCTGGCTACATACACTTCTCCAGCGGGTTGTAGAGGACCCAATTCTGGAACCAGGGAAAGATTGCCAATTTGCATGCGAGGACTGCATGACAAAATGGGGCTTTGTCTTCTGGGATAGAAGTAAATTGGCCTGGTATTCTAAGGGTAAGATGCCAACAGCCGGACAGATGATAAATATCTCGTCTGGTATAACGGTGCCCTTCGAAACCTATTTCGAGGGTTTATGGGGACGGAAGCACGGGCATTGTATTGGATCGGAGTGGACTTGGTAAATTCGGGGTTTTTGGATTTAACGTTGGATAGTGCTGGAGGAATAATAAACTTCAATATTCCACCATCATATGAATATAACTTACCACACTCAGCCTTTATTCCTATTTAATATCCCAACGGTTTTACTCGTGTGTCTTTGGTGAGTCTAGTAAAAGAGTCCTTATTGTAGGCACCCATATTCCTATGTAAGAGGTGCAATTTAGCATTGTCAATTCTATAACTTACTATCACGCTATTAAACCTAGTTTGATGAGCTTTTCTGGAAGCTACCTTTAGGCATAGCATCACTAGTTAGTTAGAGCACGGACCTTTTACTATAATATTGTTGGGGTCTTATTTCTCTTCTGTATTTGTAGCCATAGTGTTTGGATCGCCAAAGAATTATGCTATTATGACACAGTAAAACTACCTGGGATACTATCGAAGAATACTTTACCACTTGGAAGATTAAAGATCCTCTAAAATGGCTTCCTTTTTTTTTTTTTTTTTTTTTTTTTTGGAAAAGTTTTGATATTGCATGCTACGATTCGAGTCATGAGACCAGTTACTCCCGCAGAATCCCGAGCCGGCCCCGAGCTCGCCTTCAAAAGTCCAAAAGCGATTTAAACTTGGTGGTGCTCTATTTAGAGTAAAGAAACTCGTAGCGGCCACAGGGGTTGATTATACCAATCAGAAAGCCCGTAGCGGTCGAGCAAACCGGTCTAGCTTCACAGTCGACTAAAGTAGATAGGAGTCGGTATTAGAGCGCAATTGGATGGGCTCTCTAGTATATATATACTAGTCCTATTTATAACTGCCGTTGAGAAATGCGAATGGTTGCAAATGTAAATCATAGCTTATAATCCATTTCGTGTTGAGCAAGACTGCTAGCCCCGTGAAAATCGACCACAGACCAGAGGGTTCAAATTAGGCAATTAGATTCACCTAAGCTCCTAAGGTATACCATTACGTCGTTCTGAAGTTGAAGGGTAGAGCGAGGTATCACCCGACTTCGCCCAGGAACTTTATGTCAAATATGATTGGACTCCTTAAGGGCGACCTTTTATCCACTACCGCACATGCCAAGGGGTCGGCTGTAACCAGTAACTCGGTGTCATGGGCAGCCTTGGGTCCCATTCGGACGGGCCCTGTAGATTATCGCAAATTGCAGACAAGGCGGCTAAATTAACATCCACCTTGAACCAACCTTGACTTGAGTTACATTTCCCCGCGTCATGATATAAGACTGATAAGTTATCCCCTGCGGAGTTCCGCCTCGTTTGAGTATATAATCGTGAAATATTCCGTGATAGGTAGAAGGAGCTTGTGTTTGGCATTTTCATAACCGCCACCTACCTATAAAATGCGTTTCTCACTATTGTTCTCCGCCGGCGCCTTAGTGCCCACAATCGCCCTTGCTGCTCCGCTTGCACAAGATGGCGCTCTCTCGACGAGAGACAACTTATGCAATTTGAATGCACCCCCTGAGCTCTGCACACCAGACCCTTCCATCACCGTGGAAGCGACAGCGCAGAGAGCCTATGACTTCTATCGCGCGTTTGTGGTCGATGGAGATCCGCGAAAGATGTTTTCCTTGATCGACTCAAGCTACATTGTGAGTAATAAGCGACGTCGCAATATTTCCAAGTAGGTGCTGACCACGTCATGTCCCATAGCAACACCACCCAGGCTACTCGTCCGGCCCAAGCGCCATTTGGGGCATTTTCTGCAGTGGAAACAGTCTAGGCAACGAGCAGAGCACTGCTTGGTGCTTCGACGCTAGCACGAACATGTCTTACGCGCGATACTCTACCACCGACAGGTGGCGCTGGCTCGATGGCTGTGTCCACGAACACGTAAGTAGAAGAACCAGAAGCAGATCTGAAAGGTACTAATAATATTTTGATCCAGTGGGACCAAGGAGAGACTATCCCCACGGACAAGTGCTACGCGTTAAACACCACGGCTACATTGAAGTAGAGCAACTAGGTGAAAGGCGAGGTATGTATGCTATCTACGGGTAACTAGTTTCTCGACTCAAGGGGAATGGAAATACAGAGATTCGATGTGTCTTGCACATGAAACTTGAGTCACGGGAAGATATACATAGGAATGCGTATTTCAATAAAATCATGTATTAAATCTACCTATCTTATTACCTATCAACCAGAGGAGGTCAATAGCTAGAGAGGTTAATGATTAACGGTCTACATTGGGAAATGGAAATAACGTGACATAAAAGGTGCCAAATAAAGAGACTCCATGGCCAACAAACATGACTTAAATATGCCAGTATCTAACCAGAACAGGCTCTACAGCCCGAGCAGCATTCAGGACAACACCGGGCACCATCATCGAGACAGTCGCAAGTGGGAATCCA
Source organism: Hypoxylon sp. CI-4A (assembly GCA_002120315.1). NCBI lineage: Eukaryota > Fungi > Ascomycota > Sordariomycetes > Xylariales > Hypoxylaceae > Hypoxylon > Hypoxylon sp. CI-4A. Next base: position 31,329 of record KZ111656.1, on the reverse strand, counting down.
GGGCTTCGAGTTTAGCGTATCTGTGTTAGTTGAATCAGCATTGTCGTCTGAAGGATTAAGGGGCTGCGCAGATTCTTTCCTATCATCTTGCTTCTTATCGCCTCCGCTAGGTGGCCAAGTTAATCTAATCGTAGTAGTTGCTGGTTCAGCCATCGTCTTGTCCTGTAGAGTTGTATGAAAGAGTTGAGAGTTTGTGGATTCTGAGTAGTCAGTCTGTATGACACACAAATACCAAGAAGACGGATAGTCAAGGGGTAAGCCGCGCTGTAGTTTATATTAACTTTTGCAAAGGGGAAGATCGGACAGACTTGTCAAGTCAGAATGGAGTTCAACTGAAATACGAATCCAAAGAATGGTGTTCGGCAGAACACGCGTATTATATGTGTGGCATGAACATAACCCTTTGTCATGTCTTTAGATATGCTTCTCTTTGGAATAGCATTGTTTTTCTAGTTGTCATTATCGCGTACTCTCTTGTTGACCTCAAGGGAACAAAGCCAGCTATAAACTATGCTATTGTCATGCTCTAAGCCTACCCTAAGTCTCGTGCTTGTTCTACTCGCTCTTTGAGCATTGTTTTCTTGACCTAATTTTATCTATCAGATACAATCCGAACAGTGTATCTTATCTTAACCATAACCCGGATCGCAGACTGTGCCTAATGTACTATTAGTGATGCTGTTGGCATTAAGCCGCATGACAGGTAGGGGCTGCATCCCCTACATAGGCAGTTTTGCTTTACGATACTAGAAGCTCTATGATCCCTTATTATTACAGAGTGACAAGTGTGGTTGATCTATCCAATCATGCCTGGCGTACGTATATGCGAAAGGGGCCATCCATCAATCCCTCGGCTTTAGGGATAGGAATACTGTAATGTCTAGATTACCGAGAACGGCGAAAGCAATCGGTACTTGTCTACACATTGCCCAATAATATGTATAGATTTCACTTATTGCTCGGATTATTGTAAGTTTGGCTTAATAGAGAGTAACGAAGTAAGATATGGATAGGAGTAGGAGTGAAGGATGGTATGATACAATCACGTTATATAAATTCAAGCGACAGGAGCACGTAGCAAGGCTGTTGGTTGTTACGTTAGAGAATGGTGACTTTTTATTAATTTTAATGCCACTATCTATAATACTGGCGGCGACCAGAAGAAAAAAAGGCTATCTAAGAGGGTAACCAATCCTGTAGTATCCAAATTACTATCCCTAAACCATCTACCCAAGACTACTGAAGCCAACGATGAGTCTGGGACCTGACGTGTCATCTTCGTCATCGCTGGAGCCATCGCAGACGACCTGGTTGTGGTCGTCGTAGTCATTGACGGAACCGACGACGAGTCCTGCGAATCTGTATTGGATATCACCATGTATGTATTAGGCGGACTTAATCCGAGATTCGTAATCCTTGATCCAGCAGGTGCGTGCGCGTGTCCGGATAACTGATATGTGCCTTAGCACGGTTCCATATACGAGGTGTACCGATGGGATCCTCTCGCGACTCGACTCTTTGTTCCTCGTCTCCCGAATCGTTCCGCCGTGCCAATGTCATGAAGCGAATGACGACCTAGCAGTTCCCTTACTGATTTATCTGCTGTTGCGTCTTGATCATGTTACCAGATCCAGTCAGCATCGGAGGGTTGAGGAGGTTCGATGTGCTCATCGTTTTCATCATCTCCAAAGGACATCGGCTCAGGTGGGAGCTCGTCGTATACTGCCTCGTGATGTTTTGAGGGTGCAAAGTTCCTCAAGTCGATGCCAAAGTACGGGTGGCTAGGATTGACTATCGTGGATCTTTCGTTTGGGCCGAATGGGAACCACAAGTCTCGTTTGACAATCCATCCAAGCTTCCTGCGGAGTGTGCTGACCCAGAGAGGGTTGCAACCATCCAGCTTGATTTCCGACAAGACTTTGCTTCTGCTAGCAAGTCCCATGACCTGTTTTAAGAACGGCAAGTCGTTGTATATGTCGCACTTCGTATACTCCAATTGTCCCGCCGGTGTTCCGTCTCGGTGTCGGCTTGCGTCGATGTGCTTGTCCCAACCAATCCATTGCGAGGGGTGATGATCGAAAGGGTACCACGGCTCGAAACCATAACATGGTTCCATGCACACCGTCAGTTTCTCGATATTGAGGTCACTTTTCTTGAACATCTCGAAAATGCGCGTGTGTCTATCAGTTGGGTCCAACTCTATGCATTGGCATCCCAGCCAAGGCTCCCACCAACTGTCTGGGGAACAATCGTGGTAGATGTAGAGTTCGCGAATGAACGATATCCCATGAGGACCAATCTTTTCGAAGAATTTCTCCCAGCAGCGCAAGTCGTGGTTATCACAGTCGATACTCACGGTACTGTAGAGCAGCTGCGCTACCTCATCGTGCATCTGCTTGCAGACGTGGAGCATCTGCATGAATGGCTCGGTGGATTCTCGCACATCCTTACAGCGCTTCTCAGCCACGAAGCGATTGGTGATACCAACTCCGATGACCAAACCCCAGATCTCGAGGCGTAGTTCGGCAGGCAACGTTAATAGGCGGTTGTTGCGGTTGGGGTTGCTGGATTCTGCCATAGAAACGATAGACGAAGACATATTGAATTGCTGATCGATGTTATCTTCGATCGACTTGGTCGTGTGTGTATTACGAGATATGTCAAGGCGGTGGAAATAATATGTTAATCGTTAAGAGTATGGCGAATCGAGTGCAAGTGATATGTGAAGGAGAAGATCGAGTGTTGATGGATGTAGATGTACGAATGAAATTTCGCTGGAACAAGCGAGAACAGGCGAAGTAAGGACACATTATATACAAAATATCAAAGGAATAAAGTACGAAGACAAACTGTAACTTGCCGTGTGAATTGAGGCAGTTACTACTCAGACATATTGAAGAGGGTTCTAACTAGTGAATATACTGGTCGGCACATTGTCATCGAATAATGGATTAGTGAATGGTATGGAACTACAAAGAGACCCCCAGATCATAAAGCACATTGTGACTCTGCTTCATACAGTAGAAAGATCAGTCACTGAGTGAACAGCGCGAGGTCCACTAGTTAACAATGCCTTGAATACTCATTTATACGTCAATAGACTTTGTTATACTACTTACTTGGCTAGATGTACCTTAGTCACACTGTTTTTTTTTTTTTTTTTTCCAAATTTTGAATGAGTGAAAATCTTCCCGACAGTATAGAATACCATCGGTAGTCACTCATACTAGATTGTTATTTACTAGCAGTGAATAATTCCCTGTAATCAGGACAAATTGTCATTCCATGATTGTTAAAGGAACCAATGGCTTGTAAATGTCAATTTTCCTCTAATTAAATCATTTTCTGGAAAACATGGATCAATGTTATATAGTAAGGGGAATCATGAAATCAATATTTGTGTTATATACCCATCTAGAGTAAGCAGTGACGCATAATGATGCTTTCAAATGTCAAGCTAACTGACCCTGAGATTGATAACCCTTTCCGCCAACTAAACCACAAATGTTCAGGTAGCTAACATATGATTAGGAGAGTAAATGTATGGGTCTTAACAAAATCCAGTCAGTAGGCAAATCATTTAAAATACGACGAACGGCGACGAATATATGTCGAAGTACCCCTGGATTGTGTAACCACCAATGTGATCTTCAATAGTTCAGCCCTATGGGGTGCTGTGGAGTTTCCATCTTGGGCCATGCTGCAAATTCTGATTGGCTCATTACCTCGACCTTCATGCATGCCTCAAATCGCGTAGCAGTACTTCTTGCTGTGGTAGACGGTTTAAATGGTCTTGGTTTTTCTTCATTTCGTACTGATTTCGCATTCATTATAATATTAGGTAGAGTATCTGTTCTAATTTAAGAGTCATTAAATACCTACCTATGAAGTTACTACAAAAATCAGGGCTCTCTTGGTTCCACTAAAAAGTAACCCTGACAACTAAATCAAACACAACTGGGTACTTGATAGAACTTCGTGAGAACATCGGAACGTGCGCTTTTTTGAATAATTCATAAAATTTTTACACATCAAGTTACAAGTATATATGGCCCCCAAACGCCGACCTCTCATGCAATGCTTAAATGATTCATACTCTAGCCATCTAGATATTTAAAAGATCATTCGTCTTCGAATTCTTCCTCACCAGTCTAGTCGACGATTAGTAGATGTTGCGGTTCCGCGGAGTAATGTTTAACTTACGTTGTCATGGAAATCTTGTCCTCCCTTAGTAGCCACGATGACGCCAGCTCGGATGCAGAAGTCGCCAAAGTGCTCACCCTCTTCGCGCTCTAGGGAATAGCGCTTCAAAAGCGGCTTCATGATAGCCAGAATCTCGTCCTCCTTGATGCTGGATCGGTACAGTTTGTTCAGGCGTTGACCGTGGTACCCACCACCCAAGTACATATTGTAAGCACCATAAGCCTTGCCGACGAATCCAACCTCTGCCAACCAAGGTCTGGCACAACCGTTCGGGCAGCCAGTCATGCGCATAACAATGGATTCTTTGCCAAGACCGTTCTCTTCGAGGCAGCCTTCGAGTTTGGTAATCAGTTCAGGCAGGTAACGCTCACTCTCGGCCATAGCCAAGCCACAAGTGGGGAAGGCAACACAGGCTGATGAGCTGAGGCGCATGCCGGAGAACTGAACATTGTCAAGCTTGTACTTCTTCATTAGCTCCTTCATTTGTGGAAGGTCTTCGTCCGCGACATTGCTTAGGATGAGATGTTGATTTCCCGTCAATCTAAACTCGCCCTTGTGGACCTTGGCAATCTCACGTAGACCAGTCTTCATCTGGAAATCGGCAGTATTCTCGATTCGGCCGTTTTCGATGAAGAATGTGAAATGATTCATACCGGTCTCATCCTTTTGCCAGCCAAAGGTGTCGACGTTGCTCTTGAAATGGAACGGCCGTTCCGGCTCAAACGACTTGCCCCACAAGGCTTCGACCTTGGAACGGAACACATCAACACCGAGGTCATCAATGGTATACTTTAGTCGGGCGTGCTTCCTGTTCTTGCGGTCACCATGGTCTCGCTGGACGAGCATGATCTTCTCGCAAGCGATGTGAACTTCGTCGATTGTAACAAAGCCCATCATACGTCCAGTCTGGGGGTAAGTCTTCTTGTTGTTGTGGGTCGCACCCATTCCTCCTCCGGCAAGAACGTTGAATCCAGCCAATTCGCCGTCGTCGCCCTTGATGGCAATAAGACCAACATCGTGGGCGTATACATCAGTATCGTTGTGCGGGGGGATGGCAATCGTGATCTTAAACTTTCGAGGAAGATATGTGGGTCCATAGAGGGGCTCGAAGTCCTGCACGGCGTTGCCAGCAACTTGTGTCTTCTCGTTGTTTTCATCCGTGAGCCAGATCTCGTGGTACGCGGTAGTAGATGGCAAGAGGTGGTCGCTGATCTTCTTCGAGGAAGCCCATACTTGCTTGTGGTATTGGGATTGGGTCGGAAGGGAGCTGCACATGACGTTTCTGTTGACATCACCGCAGGCAGCAATGGTAGTCATGAGCGACCTGTTGATGGCTTGCATGGCCGGCTTGAGCTTTCCCTTGACCACACCGTGGAATTGGAAGGTCTGTCTCGTAGTGAGCTTCATAGTCTCGTTGCCAAGACTCGTGCTGATGTCGTCCATCTGGACCCATTGCTCCGGCGTGGAGACACCACCGGGGAGCCTACATCGAATCATGAATGAATATGCAGGCTCCAGACCTTGGGCTTTACGCTCGTCGCGGATATCTCGGTCGTCCTGCATGTATGTTCCGTGGAACTTCGTGAGCTGTTGGTCAGAAGCGGAGATGGCACCGGTTGTCGGATCATTCAAGCCTTCAACGATAGTGCCTCTCAAATAGTTCGACGCCAATTTGATATCCTCGTTGGTGAGTGGCGCAGGTTCCTCAGGTAGTCCCTCAACATTTGCAACACCAAGCGCCTGCCAGATTTGGGGTTCCCAAAGTGCATATCCGGTCTGGTATCCATCGGGATCTTGATCGTCACCCAATCCGATCTCTGATAGCCTCTTACCGCCAAAGTTCGCGAATACTCTATCAAGGTCCTTAGCAGGTTTGTTGTAATAAACCCTATCCTCCTTTCGGGGCCAATAATGTTTATCTCCTAGACCGAAAACTGAGTAGTTGACGGATGCGAGATCAAGGTCAGTGTTGTCTTTGATGGCGTCCCAGAAAGGTTTGCCGTTCTGGGGGAATTCTCCCTGACCGGCAGTCGAGGTGATGAGAACGATGTTTTCTTCCTTTGGAAGGTCTTCCACGGGGTAATCTTCCATTGCCATGACAATTGTCTTAAGACCCCTAGCGCGCCCTCTAGTTCCAAGTCGCTTCGCCAGTGATTGCGCATTTCCGTTATCAGAAGCAAATAAAATTGTAAGTGGCGCTCCAAACAGGCCCTCTAATAACTGATTGTAAGCATCTCGGGCCTTTCGCTTTTGCTGCGCGCGGACCTCTGTGCCAAAGTCTTGGGACAGACTAGAAGCGAATATTGGCTCGCGTCGCATCAATTGCGTCAGCTTGTTGTCTCTTGCCAAAAATTCCTTCAGCTCATTCTTTACGCGCTCAGAATCCAAGGAAAAGTTGGGCTCGCCCTTATTCTCGTTTTCGGGGTTCCATCGATATAGTGGCCAGTAGCCAAGGTCCACAGCTTTCTTGGTCTCCTGTAAGACGGTGAGCGGAGAATCCTGCTCGCCGAAATACGGCAGATACGCCAGTACAACCGAGGGTCCGTTGAATTGGTCTGCTTCAAGCATAGCCTGAAGAACCTGAGTGTAGGAGCTGTATACTGCTGTAGACGCAACATAGGCATTACCGAAGTTCATAGCGTATAGACCGATGTCCTTCTTCCGCCTCTCAGCATCCGCTGCGGCTCGCTCGGAGTATGGCGTCGAATCGATAATAAGCATATTCACGTTCTCGCCAGAAGCCAAGACGTGGTGCACTCCCGAATTACCTAGATCGTAGGACCAAGCATCAGATCCAACAAGCCACAATGATTCCTTGCGGAAAAAACCCTTGCTCGATAAGAGCTCCCGTGCAATCGAGGATCCGTCAGTCTCAAGTCGTGCAATCACATCGTCCGCAATTTCTGCGGCCTTCGCGGAGTCTTCAGCACTGGCCGCCCATTTAGCTAGCCAGTTGACGGGCGCCTCTGTGATGAAAGACCCTGTGCTGGCTGCTTGCTTGGCCTGTTTGATGAATCTTTGTCGATGTTCCTTTCGAGCGATGAGAGAACCAAATCCATATTCAGGGCTAGCTGTTATTGTGGACGAGATACCGGCATTTTTGGATCCAAGGGCGTTTGCTATGTATACCCTGTTACCAAAGAGTTGATCGAGGATTTTCGTATAAGCGGTCTCCAGCTTAGGTTGTTCCAAACCATACTCCTTGGCATCTTTGGGTCCGCTCGTCTTTCCGACTTCTAGGTTTTGTAGGGGCTTCTCGGAAGCTAGGTTTTGGAAGATGCCCCTGAGAGCTTGGTGGATAGTGTCAGGCGTGATATATCCTAGTTGGTGGCCAACAACAGTGTCAACACCACCAAATCCGCTCTTCACTGACGTCAGAACATCGATCAATAGGGGACCCCATTTTGTCGTCTTGCGCGAAATCTGCTCCAAAACAGCAATACGCTTCACGGATTTCGGAATAGCCTCGAGAAGCTTGGCACCCAACCATGGCCTGTACAGTCTAGCTGTAATCAATCCGGCTTTCGCGTAGATGTCATCTGGCTTAGCCGCATCAAGCGCCTCGGCAAACAAACCTGCATCAGATCCGAAGACGAAAATGGCCTTATCTGCGGTCGCCGGACCAGACCACTCAAAAGCGTTGTAGCTACGGCCAGTAATAGTCTTGATCTGAGCCCAGATCGAGGTCACATACTTGTAGATATCCTCGGATGTGACAAGAGGCGGGGCAGCGTCGATTGTCGTGGCTGAGGATACACTGGGTGGGGCGCTGGAGTTGCTTTTCTGGCTAGACTTATCAGAACCCTCCGAAGAGGATGCCTTTGAAGCTGCACCGAGTAGAGTCGAGTCAGCTAGGCCGTTGGCTGCGGCACTTGGGCGTCTTTCTGGTTGTTCCGAGGCGACAACAACTCTTCCATCGGCAGCATATATGCCCGATTCCGAGACAGAGCTGGCTTGATATCGACGGACGTCGTCCAAGTTCAGGATTTCGCGGAGTGATTCTGAATCCTCTGCGGTGATCGGCTTATCGTGGGAGCTCGATGTCGGGTCGAAGAAATGAATCACACCCTTTCCGGAACGGACTGCCAAGGCGTGAGCAGTAATGGCAATGTCCTGCGCCTCTTGCAAGGACTCGGATTGTAGAAAGGTCCATCCTGAGTTTCTGATAGCGGTTATGGCCGAATAATCGGGAAATTGAGCGGGATATAAAGAGACGTGGATAACGACCGGGTAATTGGCTAACTTGTATAAGTGCGCAATAGAGGGGAGAAGAATGTTTGAAGTGGCGGTTACAGAGGCGAGACGACCGGAGCGAATAGGAGCGAAGACAGAGAGAAGAGGATCGTTGTTGTGTCGCACAGATTGTATCTATTTTTATCGTGTCAGTTGGTAAAGTCTTGCGCATCGCACAATGGACAATATCATACTTCTGGTACTGCATTCTCGGTATTTGCAACTAGACCTTGGTCCTTTCTTTCGGCATATCTCTTGAGGTGAGACGAGAATGCCGAGTCCTGACCTTGCGATGGTTGAACGGAGACAATGACATCGCTGGCAAGGTATGCGATTCGTGCCACTATATTGAGCGAACCATGTTAGTTGCTGGGTAGCTATGTCTATAGTTGGGCGCTTGAATATTCCATTCTAATTGCTGATTGGAGCAGAAACAAGTAAGATAATTGTTGGTTGTTGATTACTGCGGTACGTATTACAGCAGCAATGCAAATGAGAGTGAGGGGATTGGAAGCTGGGAATTGGATGGCGGGGCATTTGTTGGAAATTGACAGAATTGACAGGTACAAAGGATTTGAGGATTTCCCTAACAAATCTGATAGGATATCATGTAACTTACCTGCCTCTTCAGGCGTACGAATCTGGATATTTTGCGTCGCCATGTCGGACCCTGACTTGGAAGCAGCAGAAGAGTCTGCCTTTCCAAAGAGAAACGACATGATGGCCCCTCTTGATATAAAATCAATCGACTCAACTGGAGACGCTAGAAATATTTTCCCCCGGCATCGAAAATGGCGAAGTGGGAATTCTAGAGCAGCTCGAGGAAGCGATGGCGAACAACCCAACGACTAAGATAGTTCAGACCCCGAATGTGGAACTTTTTATGGCCCCGCAAATGCAATTAGTCCGTCATTCAGTGTAATCACGCCATCGATTTAGCCCTGAGCATTGTGTCCCTCCTGCCAATAGTCGTTGACACTTTGTCAGAAAACGCCATCTTTGGCCAACCAGATCCCTGCGCTATACCTTGCATCATCTCGAACCGGTAATCGGGCAAACCCCATATTCTAACTTTCCCAATCAGCACCAATTTGTTAGCCGTCTATACCAAGGGACCGAGAGCCGCTCCTGAGCTCGAACATTTCGAATAGCCTTGAAAAATGTCACTAGATACAATATCAACATGCCATTATGGATTGATGCAATGCCGAGTAGGACGGCTGTAAAATAAATAATAAGTTGTTGGGCTATGCTCAGACTGTATATGTTAACCTTAGCTATGTATACCAGAAGGCCGATAGCCGCACAATTTGCACGCAATGCCTATATCAAAAGCCTACATATGTAATAGAGACTATCATCGGCAACGTTTCACAAGGTAGGTATCTAATGACAAGACCCTTATTGCATACATGTAGGCACTTAAAATCCTTAACTATCACTGGCCAATATTAAACTTTGAATTGAATTAGATGAGACTATGATGCATGTTGTGTAACAGTAAGTTCCCCGAGCTACACCATTTGTACCTGTGTCATTTATACGCCTATTCAACTTCAGCTTAGGCGTGACTCAGTTAAGTCAACAAAACACCAACCACAAGGTACCATACTCATAGTAATCAAACTCCGAGATATCTCCAAGGAGAGACTTAAATGTAGCAATGGTCTGTTTTTCGGTGTATTCACGGATTACATAATTAGTATTGCCTGGTTCTAGACTTACAACTAAAAAGGTGATCTGCGAATATCAAGTTGCTGGAATATCGATGCACTTGATAACACTGTAAACTAAAGGAAATATCGATGGCATCAAGTGTACAACTAAGTTAAGCATGTAATGAAAATGCAACAGAAAACAACAATTCTTATTCCCCATGAGCGTCTTGATTCTGAAGACATGGCGCTGACTCATCCACACTGAGATCCGGAGATCGGGCACAAGTCCCTCGACGTTCCATTGGACCCCTGGCCCGCACCTCACGTCATGGGCTTAGCATCAGGTAGGTGGCACCACTTTTGAACACCAAGAAAGAGTATCGTGAAGGACGTGGGGCATTAGTCTAAGCTTTGATCCAACTAGACGTCTATTTTTTTCCAAAAAAAAAAAACCCCTTATTCCAGTTTGCAATTGATCCTGCCAGAAACTTAATCAACAATTTGGAATATTTCTAAGCATTTCGCTTACTTCGTCAGCTCTCGTCTCAGCTCAGGGTTTCATGAATCCATCGCTACCGCGGGCCGTCGCAAGTGCATCTACCCGAACCATCCTCACCAATCCACGTGCGGCATTTAGAGGCTATCCCGCATCCGGGCTCGCGCTCAGCTTTCTTAGTCACAAACGACCTCGGCAGCAGCAGCAACAACATTTATCGCTCAGCCGTGCATTCTCAACAGTCCCCTCGCACAGAAAAGGAACCCAGGACAAAGAGCAATCCGCCATGGCATCCGCACCATCCTCCACCAGTCTGATCGAGTCCGCCAAGCGGGCCGCGTGCCGGCAGGCCGTAGCCGATCACTTCAACCCGTCGTTCTCGTACGTCGGCATCGGCAGCGGCAGCACGGTAGCCTACGTAGTAGAAGCGATCGCGGAGCTCGGCCCATCCGTGACCAGCAAGATCAAGTTCGTGCCGACAGGATCAGGGTCGACCGGCCTAATCCGCAGCGCCGGGCTGAGCGTTCTGCAGGTGCCCGATCTGCTGCTGGAAGTGGGCTTCGATCCCAAGTCTACGGACCGCCAGCCCATCGACATCTACTTCGACGGCGCCGACGAGGTCGACGCCGAGCTGAACTGCATCAAGGGCGGCGGCGCGTGCCACTTCCAGGAGAAGCTGGTCTCGCGGCTGTCGAAGCGCTTCATCTGCGTCGCCGACAGCCGCAAGAAGGCCGACCGGCTGTTGTCGAACTGGGCGTACGTGCCCGTCGAGGTCTCGCCCATGGGCGCCGAGTACGTGCGTCGCGAGCTGGTGCGTCTCGGCAGCAAAGATCCCAAGGTCCGGACTTCGGGTCCCACCTTCATCAGCACTATCACGGATAACCACAATCACATCATCGACGCGCCGTTCCCAACGTTGCTGCTGAATAGCGAGGCCGACAAGATAGATCCTGCTAAAGGTATCTGGACCCCGGATGCTTTGTTAGCGCGGATCAAGAGCATCTTTGGTGTTCTCGAGGTGGGCATTTTCTCTGGCTTGAACGGTCCTCAGGTCGCGCAGTTGGGCGCAGACGCAGAAGGAGTAAAGCCTGTGAAGGCCTACTTTGGTAGAGCGGATGGTCAAGTAGAGACGCTGGGCTAAGTGTTTGCTGGTGTTATAAAAACGAGTGTTTGTCGAATGTTGCAAAATCTGGGCTATCATTCTATTCACCCCACTCACTAAGGGATGGATCGTCAAGTAAGGGGTTGATGTATCACTCTCAGTTCTTAAGCCTTGTGAGAACACATAAGATACATAATCAAGTTTATACTACACTTTAGACTGGTATCATGATACTTGAATTGGAGTTTGGAAAATTGATTACATATACTAAACGTCATACCTGCAACTGCTGTACTAGTCGTCTTCTTTCGTTATTTGTTTCGTGGAATAGCTTGTATTATACAACATCTTTTTTCGCTGCTTGGTTCGCTATGCATGGAAATATCCTGCGCGGCCCTCACTGTGGCGCCCTCCCCATAGGATCGATGTTTGCCTAGATCGAATGCGGAGCGTTGCGTTACTAGCATGCACATCCATCTTGTTGGGATGTTTGGGTGTTGGTCTTCACGTCGATCACTGTAAAGAGTTAGCTCAACCATTGTAATGCTAGAATATGTCCAGTGTAACATACTTTGTGATGAAGCCTGAGCTGCGGCATCTGTCCCCTCCATACCGGGAAGAGCCTGCGCTATCCTACGGAACAGGTTCTTCACGTTGTGGCCTAGCTTCGCGCTCGTCTCGACGAACATCAGATTGTTCTTCTTGGCTTCCTCCTCGCCTTGCGCCGTGGTGACTTCTCGCTTGTCGTTCAGATCTGTCTTGTTTCCCACCAACACGATAATCACGTCGTTACCACGTTCCGCGCGTACGTCGTCGATCCACTTCTTGGTGTTTTGGAACGACTTCGCATCTGCCTATATGTTAGTATTTCTACTGCTCCTTCGTAAGCTAAGAGCAACTTTAGATCGTACTTGAGATATCGTAGACAACCACTGCAACGCTAGAATCACGGATGTATGACGGGATCAAACTTCTGAATCGCTCCTGACCTGCAGTATCCCACAACTGCAGACGTACTGTTCGATCCTCGAGGTACATTGTCTAATCCGCATCGGTCAGCTAACTCGTGTCGTAATTCATTGCGTCGGGTAACCCCAGACTTGCCTTGGAGAGAAAGTCGATACCGATAGTGGCTTGGTACATGTTGTCGAAGGAGTCGTACATAAACCGTGTTATTAAAGACGTCTTGCCGACTGGATCGCAGCATAACGTTAGTCAACGCCCTCAACATGTTGCTCAGGACTATCGTAGCTCGTGTTATTGGGAGGGATGGGCCGCGTACCGCTTTGTTCACCAAGGAATACTAGTCTGCGAAGTATTAGCTACGCAAGCCAAGTTATACAAGCTAGGGGAAGATAATACTTGAATTTCTTCAACGGGTTGTTATACCCGCCAGCTCCAGCTTGTGCCATATTTGCGTGTAGGTTTTGTTTATCGTTGTCGTTGGTAGTTATTTCGCTGGTGTTGGTCGTTGACTAGGACGTGCTCGGCCAAGTCTATCGTGTGGTCGTTCGTTTGGTCGAGATGCGCGGAACTACAGGATGCTAAGAACAAGCGATGTCAGAAGTCGAAAGTCGGGCTATTAGGAATTCAAGAATGCTCTCGATAAGATGGAAATTTGAGTAAAGTGATGAAGATAGTCGTCAAAATTATTCAACTGTATTTCTTATTCGACCCTCTTTGACGTGTTGTTTGGGAAGAAATTGAAGAAATTAAGCTATTGGGTTGCTTGCTGTTCTGTTCTTTCCCACCGCACCTACTGTACGTACAAAAGGAGTCGGTCCCTTTTCCATTTACGAAAAATGCGCTTGTCCTTGCCAGCCTTGAACAGATTGGCGATTGGCGATTCGACTGGGACTGGGGTCGATGGGGCTTTGGCTTGGCAAGCTTTAAATGGCTTCTCATCGATAAATCAGAAATGACCGACCCGCCGAAGCCAAGCCAAGATCGAATCTAATTCGTCATGTTGTTCATTACATAAGCCAAAGCCGCATAAGCTTAACCGGATTGAATTTCTTATCTTCTTATCGTTTGACCCCTGGACCTGTAAAAATTTCTGGTTTTGATAGCCCCACTGCTTCTGCCACTCCAGCATTTGGGAGTCGACTTGCGAAATACTCTCTCTACTACATACAACATTATCAATCAATCAATACTCTACCAGGCTGATAGTATTGAATTCAGCGAAAATGCCAGTCATACAGCCCCTAAAAGGGTCAACCGATGCGCCCGCGACTTACAAGCAGCCCTCGAGAAAGGGCAAGAAGGCTTGGAGAAAAAATGTCGATGTTACGGAGGTTGAGCAGGGTCTTGACGAGTTGAATGAGGAAATAATCAAAGGGTCCGTTGACACTTATTTGATCCCAATATGTTATTCAGCTAACCAGAGACTTCTGCAGTGGTGTCATCGCCGAGAAACCCTCCGAAGAACTTTTCGTTCTCGATACTGTTGGCGACACTTCGCTAGCGAAGAAATTTCCGAAGCATACCTCGAAGCCACTAAAAGTCGACGAGATAATTGCCGCGCGTTCAGTCGTACCCGCCGTTTCCTTGCGCAAACGTCCTGGTGATAAGACTACGGACGGCATTCTTCCTACCAAGCGACCTAGGAGGGAATATGTTACGCAAAAGGAACTTACTCGGCTACGGAAAGTAGCTGATGGTGCTCATGAATCAACGGTGGAGGTAGCAGATGCTTCGTATGATCCTTGGGGAGAAGTAGCCAAACCAGAAGCACCAACATCCATAGAAGAAGACACGAGGGACGACAAGAAGAAGGCACCTAAATCCTTTTCAAAGAAGCCCATCTCATTACTGGCGAGTGGCAAGATGCCCAAGGCTGTACCAAAGCCTACAGGTGGATACAGCTACAACCCTGACTTCACCGACTACGAAGCCCGCTACACTGAAGAATCTAACAAGGCCGTTGAAGCTGAGCGAAAGCGTCTAGAAGCAGAGGAAGCGGAACGACTTAAGAAGGAAGCTGCAGCGAAGTCTGCTGCCGAGGCGGAAGCCGCAGAAGCCCGGGCTGAGCTATCCGAGTGGGACGAAGATTCGGAATGGGAAGGTTTCCAGAGCGGTGGCGAGGAGCTCAAGGTTACCGCAAAACGGCCAGAGCGTAAATCCAAGGCGCAGCGAAACAGAATCCAGAGACGGAAAGCCGAAGAGCGTCGTTTGCGACACGAGGCCAAGACAAAGGTCCGCAAAGCTCAATTAGAAGAAATCAAGCGGATCGCACAGGAGGTTTCAGAGCGTGAACATGAACGAAGACTGGCACTCTCCAAGGCTGAAGAGAGCGAGAGCAGTGCCGATGACAACGATGATGTGCTCCGGCGGCGTCAGCTGGGTAAGCGGAAGCTCCCAGAAAAGGATCTAGAGCTGGTCCTACCAGATGAGCTGCAAGACTCGCTACGCCGCCTCAAACCCGAAGGCAATTTGCTAAAGGACCGATACCGAAGCCTATTGATCAGAGGCAAGATGGAGGCACGGATGAGAAGACCGTTCAAGAAGCAGGCGAGGACCAAGCTCACAGAGAAGTGGGCTTACAAGGACTTCAGAATCTAGAGCTACTAGTAGACATTTAGCTTCGTGATAATCATATGCATTGACGAAGCTCAAAAGATTTTCGAGTCAAGCGTGCGAGGTTTTTCGGTCCTATATCGGAGATCCGACAGGTTGGGGAAAAAAAAATATTCAGCCAATGTTGCAACGTTTCAATGCGCCATTCTCCTGGAACGCGCCCCTGCTGCCCTGGTGCATGGAATGTTCGACAAGACACCAATTTTTTACTCCGTGACTCGTGCACCACGTGTTTAAGTAGAATACCACCATTTCAATACCAGTTATACATCGAAGGAATATTTCTTAAAATATCATTTGAGCCTCAAAGCTTATTGAAGCTCAGTGGTGGGATCCCACTACTACTTCGATATAGCCTATCAGATCGTATTTCGCGAGAATAAAACGGGGCTAGATAGATAAGATCCAGTAGCGGGACTGCGGGAGTGACGGTTATTACGGTCCCACTCTAATGGATATGACGCAGTGCATGCGAAATAGCTCCATGTACCACAAGTTTGACCAAGGAAGCGCCGAAGAGGCGAGAGGAAACAATTCCTCTATGACATCGAGCTTTTTTCTATTTTTCTTTTTTTCGCATATTGATATCTCAACGTGTTGGCGACGATCACTTTAATTAGTAGCGGCTGAAATTATATGCTACGTTATGCCACATTCTTTATTATAGCAGAAGTTTCTCAAAATATTCTAATCTAGGTACTGATAAGCCATTCACGATGCCGGCGCAGCTAAGAGCTGGCACGGCTTCCGCTCTTCGCGTTGGCCGCCAGGGCTCTCTTAGCTATGGTCTTACATCCTCTAGTATCCTTAGACCAGCGAGACAGATTCATCCTCGCCATTTCAGTATAAGATCTCGACCGAATACCTCCAAACGAAATGTTACACCCAATTCTTTACAATGGCTATTCCCACCGAAGAGCATTACCCGCGCGATTTCGGGCAAACCCCTCCCTCAAAGACGATCCGTCATCCTTAACTTCGCATATCGCACAGCCGCAGTGGTCGGTACGGGGATTGGGTTTATGGGAGTATTATTAGCGGCCTTCTTCGTATATGATTCCACAACATACAAGGAGTCGTCGGTTACCTTCGGCGACTGCCAAGTATCCGAGGCCGCCCTGTCCCCGCGTCGCGGTGGTCCCAAGAATCTTCCCATAGTAGAAGCTCTACTCGACGATGATGACAACGAAGAAGCAAAGAAGAGAAAAACCAAACCGCATCTTGTGATACTGGGCGGAGGTTGGGGCAGTGTCGCGCTGCTCAAGCAACTCAACCCTGATGATTACCATGTTACAGTTATTAGCCCCAAGAACTATTTCTTATTCACGCCAATGCTACCATCTGCGACAGTTGGGACATTAGAAATGCGAAGTCTGGTCGAGCCTATCCGCAGGGTCCTGTCAAGAATCGGCGGACATTTTCTCCGGGCGTCTGCCGAGGATGTTGAATTCTCACATAAGCTAGTGGAGGTTTCACAAACAGATTCTAAGGGGGAGGAGGTAAGGTTCTACGTGCCGTACGACAAACTCGTCATCGCAGTAGGATCTGTGACGAACCCCCATGGAGTTAAGGGTCTCGAGAATTGCTTCTTCCTCAAGGACATCAATGACGCTCGTATGATCCGCAACCAAGTCATGAAGAATTTGGAACTCGCTTGTCTACCAACGACGCCCGATGACGAACGCAGGAGACTTTTATCATTTGTCGTTAGCGGTGGTGGTCCTACAGGTGTCGAGTTCGCTGCCGAGCTTTTCGATTTATTAAACGAAGATTTAACAAGGAGATTCCCCCGACTTCTACGAAATGAAATTTCCGTTCACTTAATACAGAGCAGGCAGCATATCTTAAACACATACGATGAGGCTCTTTCTAAGTACGCAGAAGATCGATTTGCGCGCGACCAAGTCGAAGTTCTAGTCAACTCGAGGGTGAAGGAAGTCCAAAAGGACAAGATTATTTTTACGCAACAAGGCAACGATGGTAACATTATTACCAAGGAACTTCCTATGGGTTTCTGTCTATGGTCTACAGGAGTTTCGCAAGCTGAGATATGCCAAAGAATCGCCGCTAAGCTAGGCCCGGTACAGAATAACCGCCACGCCCTCGAAACCGACAGCCACCTGCGACTCAACGGCACGCCCCTCGGTGACGTGTACGCTATCGGCGACTGCTCAACCGTACAGAACAAGATCGCAGACCACGTGATCACGTTCCTACGTGGACACGCCTTCAAGCAAGGCAAGGATCCGGAAACAGTGGAGCTACACTTCTCGGACTGGCGCGCGGTAGCCTCGGACGTCAAGCGGCGGTTCCCACAGGCGGCGTCACATCTGAAGCGACTGGATAAGCTATTCGAGCAGTTCGACAAGGACCAATCCGGTACCCTCGACTTCGGCGAGCTTCGCGAGCTACTCAAGCAGATCGACAGCAAGCTGACGTCGCTCCCCGCCACCGCCCAGCGCGCGAACCAGCAGGGTATTTATCTAGCTAAGAAGTTCAATAAGTTGGCGCATGCGGCGGCTGGGCTAAGGGCTAATGATATCCGCGATGGCGATCTTGATGAGGCTTGCTATAAGGCGTTTGAGTACCATCACCTCGGTAGCTTGGCGTACGTAGGCAATAGTGCTGTGTTTGATCTTGGTGGTGGTTGGGGTGTTACTGGTGGTTTATGGGCTGTCTACGCTTGGCGAAGCGTGTACTTCGCGCAGAGCGTGGGTGTACGTACGAGGGTTCTCATGGCCATGGATTGGGCTAAGAGGGGTCTTTTCGGACGAGGTATGAAACTTTTGAGCCCCTATCCCTTTATTGAAGTCTTTTACTTCTTGCTAACGGAAATATTTCGACAGATCTTATGAGCTTCTAAGCGATGACATATCAAAAGAGTGAATGTTTCCCACAACTGCTTGCCATTGGATGGCACTGGGTCTCCGGGGATGACTAATGTGTATGTGCTGTATGTATATAAGGGATACCAAGAGGGAAAAGCCAGACTCAGGTCTAGATGACAGGTAGTTGTGGAGTAGAACTCTGGTTTTACGATTAATCCTGACGAATCTACTAATGCGGTCTATTTAGAGGGGTAGAATAGGTTGGTAGTAAGATTGACGGTAATGAAAGCGCCTTCATCAAGACCAGCTTGATATATATCAAGTTTTACTCTACTGGCTTCTTATTGGTATGCAAGTATCCATCCCTTAGAGATGAAACTTACATATATATGAAGTAATCATCAATAACTCTTTATTTCTTTGCTGTTCAACATTTTAAGGGGGACAGTACTGGATTACATAATAATAGTGGGTCTCCAGAAAAGGAGTTCAACACCAGACGATAAAATAAAATGTGTCATTTGACGGGATTGAATAGCTTCAATTAACTGGTACTGTAGGTATCCACTATTTCCAAGCGTAGTTTATAGAGAAGGTACGAGCTGACCATTGAATTTTACATGGTACCCAAGGTATCCAGTTCCGCCGCGAACCAGTACAAGAGTTCTTACAATCACTCAGATCAACAATATTCATTTCTCTGTCACTAACAACACACACTTCTCTTCCCATTCTCTTCCTAGGTAATCTGCAACTTTTTGTCCTTGATCACGTCAACTTTCAATTCTATCATCGACATTTTCGCAATACCTTTAACCTAGTAATCCTTCACGCCAATTATCGATACCCGCACACAGCAAACCCTATTGCTCCTAGTTGTCAAGATCTTCAGAGTAGTCGGCGCCTCCAGACTTCATCACGTTCTTGACTTCGTCAGAATCCTCGGGTTAGTGCCCAATTCGTGATAGTTTTGAGGCAACCTTACAAATTAATTCAACGACAGTCAGCGACAGGGCAGCTTCGAACCCCTTTGAGCGGGCGACCTTTCCCCCCATTCATCGGCAGCTTTTAACTATGAGCAATAACCTCGGCCAAAAAGCACCGACAATGAATTCTCGATCGTACCTCCCCAGTGGCCCTTCTGCCACCCTCGCCGCCCTCCCTTTCGAGTTGAAGATCCATATTCTATCCTGCGGCATTCTCTCACGGGAGGACTGGGCAAACACGCGTCTCCTATGCCGCTCATTTGAGCAACCTGCGGCTTCGCTTCTATTCGAGCGCATCATATTCTCCCGTCTAAGGCAGGATCTGGCGACATTCCTCGCGATCTCTCGCACTCCCTGTCTCGCCAAACACGTGCGGCAGCTTGTCTGGCAAGAACTCAACCTCGAGGCCTGCGGTTGGCGGGAAGAAGATGATACCAATGACTGGACACTAATTAATCAGACCCCGGCTGCTAGGCAGCAAATGGAGGAAATAGGTTACGATGATACCGTTGCCCAACTGATAATCGAGGCCCTGGATGACGAGGAACTTTTCTGGCTTCCGAGGCGTCCTGATGATCCAAGACTTATTCATCAACAATATCTCCACGAGTTACTCGCCTCACGCACCAAACACTTTTTTTCGGCGGCTCTTAGTCGACTCACTAATCTGACGATCTTTAATTCATGTCCCATGCCCCATCATCGCATCCTCACCTACAAGGGATATCCGATTCAAGTCGACCTATTCAGAAGCCAGAGCCCGGTATGGGTTGCACACTATAATTGTGGTTTATTCGACTACTTGTTTCCCGCGATGGGTGGCATTAAGAGTGGTAAAATTACCACCCTTCATTGGACAGATGAGTCACTCATGACGAGTCTGTCTTACTTAAAGCCCACCGATGCATTGCTATTCAGCAATCTCACCTCTATTAGCCTCTGCATCAGCTACGTGAAAGATATAGAAAATATCCTTCACAATATAGTGACTTGCCTATCAGCAGCCAAGAATTTGAGGCGCTTGTCACTTTGTTTCGAGAAAGTATCCTCTGACCACCTGCATGTCGTACGGCTGGTACATTCAATATTCCGCAAGTGCTACTGGCCAAAACTCACCACCTTGGAGCTGACGAATCTCTGGCTCAGGAGAGGGGAGTTCATGCCTTTCATTCAATTCTTGAGACGACACTGCCTAGAGTTGCGTCACCTGAAGCTGATCAGATGCAATTTGTCGAGTCGCCGCATCGTCTCAATGCGAAATTCGCATCTTCGTCTTGATTCTATCACGATTGAAAGCGACACAATCTCGGACACTGATATCCACCTGCACGAGCAGGACGTGCTCCTAATTATTAACAAAAAGGTAGATCTGGGGCTTGTTGAAGCTTGGATTGGCAACTCTCATGGGTCTTCTCATCAAAATATCATGACGAGAGTATCTCAGTCCAACCACCACGAATGGCATATGGAAGGTTTCTGCGGCTCGGAGACCCGCCACTGCGAGCACCTTGCTGACGAAGCCGTCCGAGCGGAATCCACGCCGATAGAAGAGGAAACCGACGAAGAGGATGGGGAAGTTGCTGACTTCGCGGATAGCCAGCCTACCGTGTACTGGGACTGGGCAGAGTTCGGAACCGGGCCCGAGCTCGAGGTACATTCCTGGGTGGTCCGCAGGGCCTCGGAGGCCAAAACGGAAACGAAAACATGGCAATTCAACCACAGAGATGGCCGCATAGCCGTCGGTGAGGATCCGCTTGATTACTTTTCCGACTGGGATGACGAGGAAGATGCCGTCATACCAATGCCGTTCTGCCAAGAGTTTAATACTTACTTGGAGGAGCGAGGAATCAAGATGAGCAAGGATGCGATATTCACAGCAATGCCTCTCAACTAAGTCGCCTCTGGATTACCCGGCGCCACCGGTGGTTACTAGACATGGGAAGGAGTTGGAATGGCACCTAGAGTCAGCTGTGATGTGATGAGTAGAGAGAGTGAGTTCGAGGGATATAGGGCCCAGGGTGTCAAGGAAGGATACAACGAAGGCAGATGGCCAGAAAGGCGTGAAAGACATCTGTTGCCATCGAGGCGGCCTCGTTTCTATTTCGTGATACTAGAATGAAGACCTGCAATGGATCTTCGAAGTGGTTTGCCCCGGCTCTGGAATCAACTGCTAATACGAAAGATGCCTACAACAAGGTAGGCAGGCACTTAGTCTAGAGTGTAGAACCAAACACATGGGCTTATATCATACACTAATGGTTGCTTCAACTGTTTCACAACTCCATTATTAGACTATCAAGCTCAGAAGTTCTTACAGCGGCATCACGATCGTAGTGATTACGTAGATATTTATGGCAGTGTGAATGCGTGTCCTTTGCGGAAAATTAATCTTTGATGTATCCCATCTATAGCTATCTCATCCAGGTAAACTACAACACCCACGACTCCTCTATCGGACTTGACGAGCAAGTCGTATTCAAGTAGGTAACCCTCCTACCCCGCCTGATCTTCCCTGTGTTGCGATCGACTATTACTGCTTTAAAAGGCTGTGAATATCGCATCCTCGCCCATCTTGATTCCTCGCTCCTCCAAGTAAGTATTAAACTCTTGGCAGAACGGCATTGGTATGACGGAATCTCTGGAGCTTCCGCCTCCATCGGCGTTGATTGAACCAGCTGAGCTCTCTTTATTTTCGTGAGAACTTGCGTCGTTTATTAGGTGTTGGTGCCATGTCATGCCAAGACCGGAGTCGTTGGCAGGGAGAGGCACATCTGCCACGGATGCCAGATGGAGTCTCGGGTCTGTCTGCTGGGGCGAGGCAGACCCGAGCCCGACATCTGCGTTATCCCAACCCACCCTTTCCAGGGTTTGCCGAATGGGGATAGCTGTTGTGTTGTTGACGGTAGTCGAGGGAGGCACACACGCAACCAGCACCACCCCATGAATAGGGAGAAGCTTTATAGGCCCCGCTAAGGGAGGTCTGCCACATGACCAGGCCAGTGATGCTGACCCAGCTGCTCGGACACTGCAGTCTTCGCATATTGAGTATTCATGACGCGCCAGCTTATTGGCACCAACAGTCAGTCTTCGGTGAGTTCAGCATCACATCGAAATCCAATGAGGCAGTTAGCTTGGCCATTCCCTTTATGGGCCATGTCGACCGAGACAGGCACCGGAGGCCTCTTAAGGACCTTTTGGTCCGTGCTGAAGGTGACGGTCGCAACCTTCCAGCCAGGCACCTGTCCAGGATCTGTCCCGCATCTCGATATTTCCTTCGCTTCTAGTCCCGTGCGACGACACCAAGACCGAGATGCAAGCAGTCTAGTTTAAAGGGGCCTGGCTGAAGGAAGACCATGGAAACTTGGCAAATGCCCAGAGGAACTTTTTTTTTGGCGGTTCCAGCGCCGGCGAGATCTTTCTATAGTTTGTGTCTCTCCCACCGACCTTTGATCACAATGTCGCTGACAGTCAGATGCTTGGTGAATGAGAAGAGATTTGACCGCTCGGCCAACCAGAAGTGGTGCCGGCGGCTCGATCTTCGTCGAGACGGACTGAGAGGTCCGACTCGACGCGGACATCTTGAGGTCATCCTGACCGGTGTCCCGAAAGAAGCACAATCGCGCTGTCGCTTAGCTTTCTGGTAATGAACACCATCCATATCCTTCCCTCGGCCGTGTGCAGACTAGCTGCGCCGGTTTTCATATTTTGGAGCCCATAGATCGGCTGCCTTCCGGATCTCGATGGGTTCGGGATATCGGAAGCTCTCTTTAGCGGGCTTCTACGAAGGACCGCACGTGGAGTACGGACTCGTCGGGTGGATGTATGTTAGGGGAACGTTCAGATCCCCCGATCTTTCGGAAGTTCTGTGGGTATTCAATCACCCATGTTGGGGTTTTGTTTCTCTGCTTCTTGCTCAGGGGGACAGCCCCGTGTCTCCAAGCCAGGCGATGCCTGCGAACGTCGTCTCTGAGAATCGCTGCCAGCAATTCTCCCCCTCCCACCATAGTACCGGTGACACCCGGTGTTATACTTTGCGGAGAGCAGCCCCCCATGGTGCTACAAGCTCTCGCATGAGGGGCCACGAAATCAAAGTATCGTGTATCCAGTCCACCAATTGTCGGATTTGATGAATTGGAGTATGTGTCGCTCCATAAGGTGAAAGGACTCTTGCCACGATGGTACGGATGCTTGCGGTGGCGGAAACGGCATCTTAGCCGAGGCTGCTTTCTTAGCCTGTTGGCCGTGTCTTCAGCGTGCTCGCTGGCCGGCGCCGGGGATTCGTAGCGCTTCGATCTCACTCCGTTTATAGTATTGACTGAGTTCATAAGTTTCGGCCTCGCTGGCTCTTGTCACGCGTGACATTGAGCGATCGCGAGCATTAGGTCCTTTGGGGATCTGAGAGTCTTCTGCTGAATTCATGCAAGTGCGCCTGCACCCTTTTTAAATTCTCCATACCTCGGTTTTCGATTGAGGGTTCGAAGTATCATTTATCTTCCCACGCCCGCATGGACAGTCTCGGTGTTGTTCATCACCCTCCCAACAGGCTGTACTGCAGTGTCGGTGTAGTGGTACATTGTACCAAGCGCAGGCATAATCCCTTACTTCTTCTTCATGACAAGAGAAAATACCATGGACATAAAATCCAAGACGAGTCCCGTAGGGGACTGAGCCCCTTGGTGGCCCGGTGGCTGATGTCTCTGATAGTGTTACTTATATAGGAGTAAGCGATATTGTGAAATACCACCAAAATATTCCGGCAAGCAGCCACCCAAGATGGGCTGGGGGATTGGGCGGGGGACCAGAGAGAGATTCTTTGATCGTTGCAACTTGGTAATGATGAGTTACCGTTATTGGTTACCCATGGGGGTGCATGGGAGTACTGACTACCGAGGATCTTGCACTCCACGTTGAAGGAGAATATGGAGGCTCGAACCTCGGTACGGAATCCCCCTCCGGGAAGGGAGGACGATACAATGTGTGATAATGTATCGTATAACAAATCTCGTATGATTCTCTAGTGGTTATATACTCCCATCGGAAACATGGCTTCCTGTTCCTAGGTATATATAGCGCGACCAAGGCTATAGTGCCGATGACTTGATCATTAGAGCCCACACATCGTCAGGTAGTCATCAGGGCCCCCTCGAAGTGGCCTTTTCGATTTGGCGTGAACGTTCTCTTATGTACCTCGCCCGCTCTGGTGTAGATTATCCCGGCGGTCCTCAAATCCGCCAGTATAGAGAGTCGCAATAGACTTTGAACCTTTTAGACCATTGATCCCAAATAGTCCCGTTCATGGCCGCCCGCCTACAGGGGGACGAGATGTATTCGGCAATCGAAGCCCCAAAAGTGAAATGGGTGTTTATGTTGCAAGTGATGGCGGCAAGAGGCCATATCGATGCCATATTAGGGCTCCTGGTTCGCCCATTCAGATGGTTTCCCCTCCCCTCGGTGGTCCCGGCTTCTAGCCATTGGGACGG
The DNA here is from genome assembly GCA_002120315.1 of Hypoxylon sp. CI-4A. NCBI lineage: Eukaryota > Fungi > Ascomycota > Sordariomycetes > Xylariales > Hypoxylaceae > Hypoxylon > Hypoxylon sp. CI-4A. The sequence continues at coordinate 6,764 of KZ111656.1, read as the reverse complement.
ACGGCCCTGGCCCAAGTAAGCCACAGGGTTGTAACTGGGAGTCCAGATGGTATTGGACAGTTGGATGTCCAAATCAAACATCGTCATGGGGTGAAGGGAGGCACAGAGGCACTATTCTCCATAGCTTCTTTGATTTCCCATCTGTGACAGTAAGATGAACCTTCCACGCCAACTTTCGCAGGTCATCATCGATTTTCCTTTTCCTTTTTTAGGAAAGTAGCGGCGCGTTCGAAGATCCGACGAGAGACGTACTGGCGGGGGATGGGCCGGCGTTGTTATCACCGGCATCATCTTAAGCACCGCTCTGGATAGTGAAGCCGGAGATGTTGTCATCATTACCATACTGGTTGGACTTTTCATCGGCGTCAGAGGTACCAGCAGATGGGGTACCAGTAGGTAAGACCTCGTCTACTTAAAGATGTTTTTGGGCATCCTCACTTCGGATGCAGAATAGGAAGAGGCAGTTGACTCGCTCGGAGACAACCTCCGCAAACAGGTCCGGGGTCAGCTGCATCTTCTTAGGAAGTGCTAGATGGCGCAGTCTTTGAAACTGCGCCTGGCGAGTATTCATGGGGCAGGTGGAGTGAGTGATGTGTGAAGCCAAGATACTGATAGCGTGGAGCCAGGTTGTCTCTGAACCAGCTTCTTGACCCCAGTCGAGAGTAAACTCTGGAGATGAACCAGATGCCCTGTGTTGTATCGCCAAAAGTCCGCTCGTAGTTTACCAGAGCATTACTGCTCTGGCCCCGGATACCCCAGAATGCCTGGGCATCTATCCAGTTTTGGAGCTGATCTTATGGCTCCACCTTCTTTACTGCGGACTTGAAGTCGATATACACAATGTTGGACTTTTTGTGTGTCCAATATCGATGACATGGGTTTGACAGATGCCAATTATGTCTAATATTGAAAGTGAATTAGCAGTGAACCTCAAAAGCATGCTAAGTAAGCTAACGCGTGGAACAGGAATGGGTCTTGCCATGTGAGGCGGCAGGGGAGTTAGTTACTCACCAAGCATTGATCGTGGATGAGCAGACATCCTGTCCATTTATGATGTGGACATTATCGAGTCCTAAGTTTTAGGACCAGCGTGGCCTATAAACTTGAGAAGCGGGTCCTCCCTCCCACCCTTGTGTCGACACTGGCAGCATGAAAGGCCTCAATTGCTAGGAAAGAAATGATTCGCGAATCATTATAACCGTAGAACAAGATGTTGTCCTGAGCTTTTCCATGAATGCCATTTCTTCACGAGAATTCGCCTATATAAGGATTAATACCCTATAGGGCGTACCTCTTTCTATTGGTTGACGCCCGTGAGTTGCTGTTCACCAACTCCTCGAACGGGGTGGTGAGCCCCAATAGAGCGTCGATTATCATGGTTACGAAGCCCTGAGACGCAGTCTCCAATGTGCTACCAGCCTGGCTCACATGCTCAAAGAGCTCTAGTTTGTTGAAGTAACAACATGTTAAGGCCGGCAGGTATTGACCTACAATGATATTAGCTTAAAGAAGTAACGTATTTAGTAGATGCGGGACTAAATTGACCTCGAATTTCTGGCCGTCCTCCTCTGGTAATGAGGACAATGCCAGTGCCCACAAGAGTCAACTTCAACAAGGGTATGAGGCTTGCCACTTGCAGCACTGTCATGCTGGGTGGCCTCGGTGCCACGGCTATCTTCTGTAACCGTCTCGTCATTGTACCTTTACCAGGCGTTTAGTCTGTTGAGTGGTGGTGGCATAGGTATTCAGAACATGTTGTTCTGATCCAGTAGAGGTGGATGCTGTCTGATTAATGGGGATGATGTTAGCTCATAGTTCCTCTCGGTCGCCATCAATGAAGGAAGGCATCCATATGAGGTAGTAGAGTTAGGGCGCTACCCAATAGACTCAATGTCTTGGAAAGAGAGGAGCCGTCATGTTGTCCAACGGGCTTGAGAGCTGTCGATCGAACTACTTAGGGCACGACGACCAGCTATCTTGACACGCGACACGAAGAACTTGAAATTAGTACTTACAAATTGAGGAACGCAGCTTCTTCTAGAGCCGTTCACCGTTCCGGTGTATTGTATGTATGGCGCGATATTCGCCATCGTAATAATGGTCGTGAGGTTAGTTGAAAGGATAATCAAGAGGCGGTGGTTCAAGGGATCCCGGGTCTGCTCCGGAGAGGAGAAAAGGAAAAGGTAAAGTATTTTAATGTCAAATATAGTAATAAGAATGTTTTAAAAGGTAATTCCCATGCATAGTATGATGAGAAATGATGTAAATTGATGAGTGTTTTTGGTGGTAAGTGGAAGATGTAGAATTCAAAATGATGTTTTGGGGGAATTTGGGGTGGTTTTTTTTCATTTGGATTGATTTGTTGATTTGTTTTTGTTTTTGTCTTCTTCTTTTGTCGAAAAGTCCTAATATTTTATTTTTGTTGGTATTAGGGCCCTGCACCCCTTGACTATATCGTCAGATGGGCTGTCGGTGGTTGGCATGCCTACACCACCTGCTCTGACGGTGGTTGAACTCAACATAAGGCCACCTTTTACGTAGGTAGCCATACACTCTGTTAAGCCATCTGGTGTTCCCTGGGTATTTCAAAGCCGAAACCAGGCTTTGATTTCGGCTTTGAGATATCATACCTGTTTCATCTTGTGAATATGAGTTATATAACCTGTGTCTACTTATCTTAAACACATGCTCCCATGGTTTCAACAGCTGTTAACATGTCGAGGTGTGATTCATGTGAATTTAATCAATGAAATAAAAAGACCTTCTGTTGTTTTGGTTTCTGGATGAAACCCCCATTTCAGGGGGTACCCAGATTCTGATGAGTAGAATGAACAAGAGGTTGGTGAGATCAATACCTGGTACCTAGTATATTATAGTTAAATCGAACTAAACGGCAACCTGGGTATATATATAGAATATGATACTAGTGGTCTAGTCCCAGTCACTTGCTTTTATCCAATACTATTACTCTAGAAGAGATATCAAACAGTTTCTAATAGCATTCTTCTCTTATAAACCAAGCCAACCATGACACCGGTTCTAACATAAATAATATATGACTGTTAGAGGTCATTAGATGAAATAGAAGTCAGCGTCAGGCAAGCAAAGGCGTAAATTCCGGATGACGTTAAATCCTGACGCATCACACCTTCATGGTGTTTCGAAAAAGGAAATAGTAGAGAGGGTCGAAGTGCAAGGCAATTCGTGATGATGAAGTAGCTCCTAAAATATCAACTCATAAATCCGACCGAGATACTCGCTCAGAGCCCGGAAGTGCATATCATCTAAACACTAGGCTATGGTTATTTATACAAGTAGCTTCCTTTATGTCGTTGATCTCTTTTTTATTCTCGAGGGTATCAGACCGTGCTATCTTGGTCCCTGTAGATGAAGACTAGTATAGACCGTTATCTAACGATTGCTAAGCTGAATTTAGGTATGGCTTTTAATGGTCTTTAACAAGTGTTCCAATGCTTGAAGATCTGACTCATGGGGGTGCTCAAAAAAGCCATGCTCCGCATCAGTGCCTCCTAACCACGGACTTGGGCCGGTTCCGTGATGGAATTCAATATACTGCAAGGGTGGGGTAGTCTCATCACTGCCAATGCCCACGCCGCGAAACCACCGCCTGAAGTCACTAATCTCTTCCCGATCTCTAGGTGGGGGACAGTCGTAGGTTATGAAATTCGCGCGGTTGAAGCGATTATCGTGCCTATCCGTCCATCCCAATCCCAACTGTTCGTATGCGCTCCCTATGAGATCAGAATTGTGCGATTGCCAGTCTCCACTACCTGATCTAAAGACCTTGAGTGCATTCATATTCTTCTTCCAGGAGGAGAGGATGTGATCCCATCGTAGATGACTTTCTTGCTTCAACTGAGTCCCCAAGGGTTCGTTATGACTCCCGAGAAAAGATTTCGTTACTGGATAACCAGTGGATTTGTCTAGATCCGTATAGAGGTGGAAGTAATATAGGATGGGACAGTCATCCAAGTATAATTCGCGTAGACCGCCGTATCTGTTTTGGCGTCCAAGAGAGGGAATCCAGTCTATTTGCCAATCATGTGAGAAGATATAGTTACCAAGAGCAAGGACTTCGAGATTGGGGAACCCGGAGTGAGGACCAATGCCTGGATTTATTTCGCGGAAATCCATCTTTGGGGTCCAACCCCAGTAGTCATCGCAGAATAGGGAAAGAACACGGAGATTTTGGGCTACTTTTGGTGCTAGCCAGGTCTTGTGGAGAGACTCCATGAAAGCGAACCGCTCGGGAAGGTATATCTCATCCTCAGGGCACTCATCTTCTTTCTCAAAGACAACATGGAGTTTCAGGTCAGTTATAGTGGAGAGTACTTTTCTGAACAGGTCAGATGATGTAAGTCGGGTATCATCGTAACCAGCCAGGTTCTGTATCGCGAGAGCTTCGAGTGTGATCACATCGGTCCTCGCATCCACAGCTTCTAATGTAAGACGCTCGAGGAGAGTTTCTGGGCTGACCATCCCTTCTGATCCTTCATCGTCTTCAGATTCTTCATGGTTGTCCTCTTCGTAGATATTGAAGTCTAGATCTTCGTATAAATCGGACGAGGATTCGGCGGTCCATTCTCCAGTTAGGCAAGCGAATACTGTCCACAGAACATAATAGCGGAAGTCATTGTTCTCTTCAACGTCCAAGAACGTACGTGCTTCGTTGTTCCCACAATATTCGTTGAACCCCAAATGAAGTCTCGTGAGTCCAGAGAAGAGTCTGAGATTGGGTAGGGCAAGAAAGAAGTCGAGGGGGAATTTACAAGTGTTATTTACGTGGTATTCAAATGGAGGTCCTACCAACGTAGAAATGCTGAGTTCACGAGTGTGACAACGGAGATGAGGTGCCTGTGAGATGTTGACGAACTTGGAAACTTCACCCGCCGCTTCAATTCGCACATGGCGAAAAGCATGAGACGTTGCCAACTGACTCAGATGACGGTTTAGAAGTCGACATGTACGCACGGTATCTGGTGTTGCAACCGAGAATATCTCGTTGAAGATTTCTGGTGGAAAATGTGCCATTTGGATGCCAATGACTTAGCTGGAAAACGTAAAAAATGACAAGGTTTATTTTCGTGGTAGTAGCAATGGTAACAGTAGTATAGTAGTAGTAATAGCGGTAGTGGTAGCAGCAATAACAATAGCAGTACAGTTAGATATCGTGAAACCCCAATAGTGAATGACAAGAAAACAAATCGCTTAGGCGCCTGGGTTGAATTAAATAAGTACTAGTATTGGAAATACACGGGTGTATTAGTTGGTAAATGAAGTGTTGTATATCGTTAGGGCTATAGGTGGTCTTCTTATGATCCGCGTGTAAGTGTACATCTCATGTGTGTGTACTTATGTATGATGTTTAAAATCGATAGCGGCGCAGATCTAGAAGAAAATACATGCACGGGCCATGACCCTTATCACGTGCTATCTAGTTAGTAATAGTTTAAAAGGTACTTAGGTAGTCCTAAGATCCTAGTAAAACAGTAAATTAAAATCCCGGGATCCTAAGATTAAATTTAAATCGAAAACTAATATATTTTAATGAAAAAATCTTTTATAAAATAAATATATTTCGCGAATAATAATAATTCGTATAATATTTAATTAAAAAACGTTATAATATATTTATATTATTATAATTTCGTTTAAAACTCGTTTTTATAATAAAAAAAAATTATTTATTCGATTAATAAAAATAAATAATTAAAAAAAAATAATATTATTTTAATAATAATTAATTTTAATAATATTTTATTTTTAAGATTTTTTTTACGTTAATTAATTATAATAAATTTAAATATTATATATTTATATTAATATTTAATTTAATTTATAATAATTTTATTAAAAAAAATTCGTAAAAATATTAAAATTATATTATTTAAATTTATTTATTTTTATTATTTAAATAATTTATATTATATAATTTAAAATTATATATTAAATAAAATATAAAAATTTAAAATTAAATTTAAAATATTATATTATTTATTTAAAATACGAATTTAAAACGATATAATTATTTTATTTTATTAAATATAATTTAATAAATTTTAATTTTTAATTTTTAAAAAAAATATTTTTAAAAAAACTAATTTTATTAATTTAAATAAATTTAATAAAGTTTTTTTAAAATTAATTATTAAAGGTATTAAATCCCGTTAAAGTTTATATAATTTAATTATTTTATTATTATATACGATAATTATAATAATAAATATTATAAGGTTATTTTTATAACTTTTTTTTTTTATTTTTTAAATTTATTAATATATATTTTTTATAAAATTATTTTACTTTTTTTTTAAAATAGCTTTATAAGCAATTAATTAGCTTTAAAAAAACTGTGCTTAATATTTAATAATTTTATTATCGAACTTATAATATTTAATATTTAATATAATAATTAAATCTATTTAGTTTTTTTTTATTATTTTTTTTTTAAAAAAAAAAAGTTTAATAAAATCGTAAATAATTAATATATTAAAATACGATTATATTTATATAAAAAACGATTTATAAGGAAAATTTTTTAATAATTATAAATAATAATTTTAATAAATAATATTAAAAATTAATTATTTAAAATAACTTAAAATAATTAAAATTAATATAATAATAATATTTAATAATATTTTTAAAACAATTAATATAATTATTTATTAATTTATTTAAAATTTAAATTATTTAAATAAAAAAAGCTATAAATTTAAAAAACCGATTAATATTTTAAGAAA
>KZ111655.1:25084-62617 GCA_002120315.1 Hypoxylon sp. CI-4A | reverse complement strand
TATATTATTAAAAACATTTTTATTATTAATAATATAATAATTATTAAATAAATTAATTTAAAAATTTAATATTAATTAATTATTTAATAATTATATATTTAAAAACTTTTATTTTATAAATTAATTATAATTTAAACTTAAATTATATTTATAATTATAAATTTAAAGCTTTAAATAATAATATTTAATTAATAATTAAATTATATATAAATATTAAATAAATTAAAAAATATATTAATTATTTAAATAATTATTTAATTATATATTTATTTAATAATTTATTTAATAATTTATTTAATTAAATTTAATTAATAATTTTTAAATAATTTTAAATAAATAAAATAAATAAAATAAAATTAAATTAAAATAACTTTAAATTAAAAATTTATTTATATTATAATAAAGAAAAATTAAAGAATAAATCTTTTTAATTAATTTAAAAATAAATAAAATAATATAACGTAAAAAAATATAAAATAAATTTTTTAATTTAAAATCACTTAAAATAATATTTATTATATTATTAATAATTATATAAATATTAAATTATTTTTTTCGTTATAATATTTTTATATTATTAATTATAATTTTTATATAATTTTATAATTATTTTTCTTTTTTTTTCGCATTATTTTTAAATTTAATAATTTTTATTTTTTATATTTTTTTTATTATATTTAATAAACTTAAAAACATTTTTTTTATTAAATTTTTTATTTTTTATAAATTTAATATTTTAAATAATTATCTTAATATTATTATTTATTTATTTCGTTATAATTTAATTATTAATTATTTATTAGCTTTTTTTTCGAAATATATAATTTATATTTAATATATTTTTTTTATTTTTATTTTTTTAATCGTTTTTTTATTTTTTTTATTTTTTTTTAATTTAAAAATTTTTAAATCTTTTTTTTATTATATATTTAATAATATATTTCGTTTATATAATTTAATTAATATTATTTAAAAAATTAATTTATTAATTTTTGATTTTTATTTTATATTTTTTATTAATTATTATAATTAATTTATAAAATTATATTTATTTATTATTTTTTCGTTATATTTATATTTTTAATTATAATAATAATATTTTAATTTTAAAAATATTTAAATCGTTATATATTTTTAATATATTTTTTATTTATCGTTTTATATTAATTTTATAAATTTTCTTTATAACTTTTTTATATATTTTTATTTTTATTATTAAAATTAATATTTATAATAATTTATTAATTATTTTTAAATTTAATTTAAATATTAATAATATAAATATTAATTTATTTAATTTTATAATATTATTTATTACTTTTATTATTATTTAAAATAATTTATTAAAATTTAATTTTTTTTTTTAATTTTTAAGATATTATTTTATATATTTATTATAATAAATTATAATATTTTTTTTATTTTATTAATTAAATAATGCGCTTTAATTAATATTACTTTAATTAATATTAATATTATTTTTATATTAATTATAAATTTTAAATCATAAAATTTTTATTAATATTATTAATTATATAATTTAAAAAATTAAAATAAATATTTATTTATATTATTTATATTATATTTTTAAGAAATTTTATTATTTAAAAAAATATTATATTATTTATTATATATAATATTAAATTATTATTAACTTAAAAATATCGATATAAATATTATAATTAAAATTAATATTTTTTTATTATAAATTTAAATTATTTTAATGCTTTTTTTTTTAATATTAATAATAATATTTATTTATTTTTTCGTAAAAATTATTTTAAAGTTTTTCGTATTTTATTTTTTTAAAAATATAATATATTTTATTTATTTTTAAATAATTATATTCTTAATAAATTTAACGAAATTAAAATTTAATTAAATGATTTATCGTTATTATTATTTTTAAATTATTTAAAAAAATTATAAATGTTTAAATTTTCGTATAATAAAATACTTTTTATTTTTATATATTAAAATATTTTTCACGTTATTTAAATATATTTTATATTTGTTTATATTTTTTAAATAAAAAAAATATATTTAAAAATATAATATAAAAATTTATAATTTTAAATAATATTAATATATATATTATATTAATATTTTAATAATTCTTTTATTTTTAAATTAAATTAAATATATTTTAATTATAATAATATTTGATTTAATTTTTAATATTTTTTATTATAATATTTATAATTATTATTTATTATTAATTAAATTTTTTATTATTTTTATATTTAATATAATTTTTTAAAATATATTTAAATATCGATTATTTAAATAAAATATTATTAAAATTTTTATTTTTAAAATATTATTTTACTTTTTAAATAATTATAATATATTATATATTTTTATTTATATTATTTTATTATTTCTTTTATTATTTTTTATAAATATATAAATTATTATTTTATTTATTAAAAAATATATTATTATTTTTAATATTAAGCTTTTTTTATATATTATACTTTTATTTTTTTAATTATATTTAATATTTATTTTTTTATATTTTAATAAAAATAAATAATATGTTTTTTTTAATTTATTATATTTATTTATTTAAATATATTATCGTTATTTTTTATATTTCGGTTTATTTTTATTTCAAAGATATTTTATACTTTAATATTTTTTTTCCGTATACGAAATATTTTTTTTTATTTTCTTTTTTTACATTAATTTTTATATTTCTTAAAATTTCCTTTTTTTTAAAAAAAAAATAATATTTAATTTTATTTATTATTTTTATTATTATTATAATTTTTAATTAATATAATATATAATATTATTTATATTAATTATATATTATTTATTTATTTATAATTAATATTAATTATTATATTTTATTATAATTTAAAATTAATTATATAATTTTTTAAATATTTTATTAAAATTTATAATTATTAATAAAAATATTAAATAATTATTTATTATTTTTATTTAAATATTTTTTAAATTAATATTTTTTATATATTTTATTAAAAAGAATTTTTAAATTAATAATATTTATTAAATTAAAATATTAAAATAATTTAATAAATTCTTTTTTAAAATATTATTAATAATATTATAAATAAATATATTTTTTAATTTTATTAAATATTTTTATTTATTTTTAATATTATAAAAATGATTTTTTAATTAATTTAATATTTTTTAATAATTAAAATATTAAATTATAAAATAAATATAATAATAATTTAATATATAATTTTTTAATATTATAAAAAATTTAAGTTTATATTATTTTAATATAATTTTTATTTTTTATATATATTTTTAAATCTTATTTTTTTAAAAAAAATTATAATATTTATTATTAAATTATTTTTTATTTTAGTATAATTTTATTAATATTATTAAAACTTATAATAATTTTATATTTAAATTTAATAATTATATTTATTATTTAACGTTTTTTATTTTAATAATAATTTTAATAATTTTTTTTATTTTAAATAATTCTTTTTTTTAAATTAATTTTATTAATTTTTAATTATTTAATAAAATTAATTCGATTAATAAATATTTTAATAATATTTTTATATATTATAAATTTATTAAATTTATATTTTATAATTTCATTTATTTATTTTTTTTTATTTTTTTTTAATAATATTTTCTCGGTTAATTTAAAAAATATAATGTTTTTTTAATATAAATTATAACGTTTTTTTAATAATAATATTATTATAATAATTTAATTTTTTATAATATTATTAATTTTAATATTAAATATTTTAATATTAATGTTTTTTTATAAAGTTTTTTTTTCATTAATATTATATTATTTAAAAAAATAATTATTATTTTTATTTTTTTATTTAAGTATTTTTTTATAAAACCTTTAAAGCTTAAAAAATTTTAATTTTAAAAATAAATTATTTAAAAACATTTATTTAAAATAATAAAAATAAAAAATAATATTAAAAAATATAAAGTTTTTAAAATATCTTATATAATTTTTATTAATTATATATTATAATTTTTAAGATTTTATAACTTTTATTATAAATATATTAAAAAATATTTAAAAATTATAAAAAACTTTTTATTAAGTTTTTTATTATAATATTTTAATTTTAAATTATTAATATAATTTAAAATAAATATTTTTAAATATATTTTATTAAATATTTTATTATAATTAAATGAAAATAAAAAATATTATTTTATCGCTTTTTAATTATAAAAAAATAAAAAATTAAAATTAAATTATAATATATTAAATTTAAAAATAATAATAATTATTAAATGTTTTAAATATTAAAAATTATATTTATAAAAAAATGTTTTATATAATTAAAATATTATTAAATTATTATAATTTATAAGCATTTATAAAATAATTATATTTTAATAATAAATAAATATAATAATATATATTTTATATATTTTATAATTTTAAAATTAAATATAAAAACGATAAAAATAATTTTATTAATTTATTATTATAAAAATTATATTATAAAAAAAAGAAAAAAGAAAAATAAATATAAATATAATTATAATTTTTAAAAAATAAAATGGTTTTAATATAAAATTTAAATATTAAAATATTTATAAATATAAATATTAATTTATATAATTTATGAAAATTAATTAATATTAAAATTAAAAAACTTTAAATTTTTTAATTAATATTTAAATATATTATATAAAAAAAATTCTATTAAAAATAATATATTTTAAAAAAAATACTTTTTTTTAAAAAAAATTTATTAAAAAAATATAATTTATAAATTAAAATTTAATCGAAAAAAAAAATTAGAAATTATAAAATTTATTAATAAAATTTTAAAAAAAATATAATCGTTAAATAAAAATAATGTAATATAATATTAAAATAAATTTTATATATTTTTATAAAAAAAAATAAAAAAAAAATAAAAAAAAAATTTTATTATAAATTTATAATAATTTATTTATAAAATATTTTAAGTTTAAATATATTAAAAATTTAATAAAAAAAATATTATTAAAAAATATAAATAAAAAAATTAAAAAAATATATAAAAAATTAAAAAAATATATAAAAAATTAAAGTTATTATTAATTTTAATAAAATTTTAAGAATATTTATTAATAAATTTTATAAAAAAAATATTTTACATATATTATAAAAATAATTAAATTAATATAATTATAATTATAATAAATTATTATATTAAAATAATAATATTTTTTTTTAATTTTAACGAAAATAAAAATATAAAATTTAATTAAATTATTATATAAATATATTAAATAATATAATATTTAATAAAAATAATATATTATTTAAAATTATTATTTAAAAATATAATAATAATTATTTATTATTTATTATTTATTATTTATAAATAAATAAATAAATAAAATATATAAATTAAATATTAAAATTATATTTTAAATATTTTATTATAAATAAATAAATATATTAAATAATAATTTTAAATTATATAAAATTTATTTATAATAATATAAAAAATATAATAATAAAAAAATCTTTTTTTATAATATTAATAAATTATTATTTAAATATAAATATAAATATTAATAATAATATTTTTAAGAAAAAAATATTTAAAATAATTAATTAAATAAAAAAATTTAAAATTATTAAAATTAAAATAAAAAAAACATTAAAAAAACATTATAAAATTATAAATAAAATATTATAATTATAAATATTAATTTTATAATTTAATAAAAATAATTTTATAAAATTATTAATAAAAAACTTAAAATTAAAAAATATTAATTAAAAATTTATTATAAAATTTATTAAATTTTTTAAAATATTAAATATAATTAATAATTAATTATATTAATTTACGTTTTTATATAAATATAAAAAATTATATAATATTTTTTTAATTTTATTATTAAAGCTTTAAATAATTTAAAATAATTTTTAAAAAAATAATTATATATAAATATTAAATTTTAATAAAAAAAAAGTAAAAAAAATTTAATATTTAATAAAATAAAAAAATTAACTTTTTAAATATAATTAATAAATAAATAAAAAATATAACGAATATTAAAAAAAAATTTAATAATATAAAAATTTAAAAATTTTTTTTTTTTTAAAATAATATAAAAAATTTTTAAAATAAAAAAATATATAATCGAAAATATATAAGATTTTTAAAAGTTAAAAACTTTAAATTTTAAAAATAAATTATTATAAAATAAAGTTAATTAAAAATATTTATTTAAAATAAAAATAATAAAAAATAATATTAAAAAATATAAAAATTTTAAAATATTTTATATTATTTTTATTAATTATATAATTATAAATAATAATATAAATAAAAATAAGTTTTTTTTTAAATTAAAATTTAAATATTAAATTATTTTATATTATTTTTATTATTATTTAATTATTTAAATATTTTATATTTTTATAATATAAATTTTATATATTTTTAAATTTTATTAAATTATAAGTTATTAATTTTTTTATTTTTTTATTAATATTTTAAAAAAAAATTTATATTATAATATTTTAAAATTTTTAAATATAATTTAATATTATTTTATTATATATCGTTATATTATATAAATTTTTTAATAATATACGTGTTAATTTAATTAATTTTATTATTATTAATTTTATTTTATTTAATAAATTAATTTTTAAATTTTTCGTTTATAAAATTTTTTTATATTTTTTTTATATTATAATTTTTTTATATAAAAATTATATTAAATTTATAAATATTAATAAAATTATTAAATAAATTAATAATTAAAATATAAAAATAATTATTTTTAATATTTATTTTATATATATTTTATATAATTTTAAATTTTTTTAATTTTCTTTTATTAAATAAATTATTTTATTTATTATTATATTAATATAATATAATTTAAATATAAATTAATTAAATATAATAATTTTATAATAATTTTTAAATATTAAATTTATAATATATTAAATTTTAATATTTAATAATTTTTATTTCGAATTTTTTATTTAATTTTTTAAAAATTAAATATTTATAATAATTTAATTATTATTTATAATTAATAAATTTTTTTTAATTTTTTTTAAAAATACGTGATAAACGTAATTATTTAACGTGTTTTTAAACGTTTTAAAGTTTTAAATTAATATATAAATTATTAATATTTATTATTATTTAATTAAATAAATAATTTTTTTAAACGTTTTATTTTTTTTTAAATTTTATAATATTAATTTTTTACTCGATTTTTTTTAAAATTTTTTTTTATTAATTTATAATTTTTTTATTTAATAATTATTAATTAATATATATTAATAAAAATTAATTATTATATTATATAATTATATAAATTTAATAATTAATTATAAAAAAATATAATTTTATTTTTAAAATTATATTATTATAATTTTTTTTTAAAATATTTAAATAAATAAACGTTATATATAAATTAATATTAAAATAATTTAATATAATAATATTAATATTATTATTTAATTATTAAATATTTTATAATAAATTATTAAAAATTTCATTTATTATAATTTTCATATTTCATGCTTATAATCGTTATATTATACACTCGAGGAATGATTTCTTTTTATAATAATAAATTAAACACTCATCGATCTTTAAAATTAACCTAATAGCATTTTCCGAGGGTCTTCAATGTACTCTTTAACCTTAACCAAGAATTGAACAGCTTCCCTGCCGTCAAGGAGACGGTGGTCGTAGGTTAAAGCAAGGTACATCATGGGTCGAACCTCGACCTTGCCGTTCACTGCGACAGCCCTGTCCTTGATGGCATGGAGACCTAACACAGCGCTCTGGGGGAGGTTGATAATGGGGGTGCCCATAAGAGAACCAAAGACACCACCATTGCTGATTGTAAAAGTACCGCCGGCCATATCCTCAATGGTCAGCTTGCCGTCTCGTGCCTTCTTGCCCATATCTGCGATTGATTTCTCAATACCGACCAAATCCATAGACTCGGCGTTGCGGACAACGGGAGTGACCAAGCCCTTCTCAGTAGCAACTGCAACGCTGATGTCGACGTAGTCTCGGTAAACAATGGTGTCGCCACCGTTCTCTCCCTCGATCGAAGCGTTGACGGCGGGGATATCTCGCATGGCGAGAACACTCGCGCGGGAGAAAGCACTCATGAAGCCAAGCTTAACACCTGTCTTCTTCAGCACCTCGTCCTTGTACAACTTGCGGAAATCCATTAGCGAAGACATGTCGACCTCGTTGAAGGTGGTGAGAGAAGCGGCGGTGTTTTGCGACTGCTTTAGGCGCTCGGCGATACGCAGGCGCATACGGTTCATCTTGACGCGTCGCTCTTCTCGACTGCCCAATACGGGACCGGTGCTAGCCGATGTGTCCTTTGCGGATTGGGATGGCTTCGGGGCAGGATCCTTTTTAGGCTCAGGTGGTGGTGGTTTGGACGCTTCTGGCTTTGGTTCCGGTTTCGACTCGGCCTTTGGTGGCTCTGGCTTGTTCTCACCCTCCGAGGGTGCTGGGCGTGACTCGGTGGAAGCCTCCTCCTTCTTGAGAGGTTCCTTCGCTGCATCGGATTTCTCACCACCCTCAGGCGCTGCGCCAGCTTCGATCTTCGCAATTTCTTGGTCGACAGTGACGGTATCCTCCTCGTTGGCTAGGAGCTCCTTGAGAACACCCGCCTCTGGAGCGTTGACAGCTACATCGATCTGGAATAAAATTAGAATCACCAAATGAGCGCATGGCTCCTAATATTTTACATACCTTGTCGGTTTCAATTGTTGCGATTTCCTCGTCCTGCTCTACGTAGTCTCCGACCTGCTTGTTCCATTGCTTCAAAGTACCCTCGGTAATAGATTCGGCCATTTGCGGGACTTTGACGATGGTCTGCGCATAGGTGCGGACCTGGGTCATGAGCAGAGGCAGGGGTAAGCTACCTCGCAACGGCTGTTGTTGTAATGGTCGGCGAAGCACCCGCGACGCGGTGAGAATTCGTCTTGACATCATCTTGAAGGATTTATCTATGTGGTTACAGATGTCGCAGTGGGAAGACCGTCTGGGTTTGACACGACGTTGGTAGCAGGCAAGACGGCAAGGAGAAGGGAGCGCAACGAGGGAATGAAGAACAATAGCGCCTTTTTCTTTTTTAATGCAAGTACAATGTTAAAGAAGAGGGGATATAAATTGCCAAATGCTACAATGACAGGAACAGGAAAAGTCGATGATGTGTTATTATCGACTATCTCGGATCTAATTTGGAGAGAGAAAGATGTAAAAGATGCAGAAAAAATCAGAAACGACCGGTTGCTCCCATGTTTCCGGCAAAGCTGTGTGGCCCTTTTTTTTTTCCGTCGCGGCTCCAGCACTTGACCTTTACGTAGTTAGCACTTGACCATAGCACTCGACCTTAGTTGCCCCAAGCAGGTTATTTATTATCGCATTAATATCGCACCTATCGCATCGGAAATGAAATCACCGATGGAAACAGTGCAGCTGCAAACAAGTCAGTCGCTTCTTTTTCTTCCTTTTCTCTTCCTTTCCTTCCTTCCTTCCTTTAATAGGTAAGTGGGTAGGTACAGAAGCTACCTACCTGGTACCAAGAAGGTATGGTCATATGTACATGTAGATGTAAGCGGGTAAGGTACTTGCCTTGTCTACCTATTTACCAGCTTGTTCGCGTGTATAGACCGAGGTTATGTGTACCCGTCTCTTTCCACCCCCTGCTACTTTCATCATTGCCCGTAATGCAAGGTGAGGTAAATACCAAGCTACCTTGGTCTACCCCCTGTTTTTGTTCGACAGACTCGGATCATTTGTAGTCCCCGCTCCGAAGTGGTGTGGGTCAGTGGAGTAGCTTCACTTGGGGAATTGGCGAGTTCCAATTGACTGCGTGCGATTTCCAACATCATAGTCCTCATGAGAACGAATCAATCCCAACGACTACGCCCTCGAATCTTCTCTCCCGTGCCACCCTCCTGGTCGATATCTTGTGTGGAAGCAGCTTCAGCGCTGCAGGAATATCTGGCCGTGCCATCCCGGTGTAGTTTAGTTTAGGACTACGAGGTATCGCGAGTAACACCGTCACGCAAAAAGAAAAGACCTCATCATGTCGAACCGCCAGGCTGCCTTGTCAGTCCAATTGAATACCCCTTGAATTCTGCAAGCTCTAATGTAGCTGCTCCATAGGTCGCTTTACCGACGCTCCCTAAAGCTCGCCCTGGATTGGGCTGTGCATCGAAGCTTATGGCGCGGCCAAGCTCTCTACATTCGATCCCTCTTCGAAGCGAACCGAAACATTACGGATGCTCGAAAACAGAGGGTAGTGGCATCTTCTCCAGCTAGAGAAGCGAATACCGAACATAGAAATACTAATATTGTGCCACAGGCGCTACTGACCGAGACGGAGAAGCTTTTGCAGACATGGAAACACCCCGATCCATACTGTCACCCTACAGCTCCGGGAGGTACGATTCTGGCCCGAGTTACATGTCAAATTACGCGACTTCTGCTAACAGTCGAATCAGGATCTAAATATGAGAGAAACTTACCAGTGCACAACACTGACCGTGAGTTTGCTATCTGTCAGGGCATACCTAGTTGCTAACATACTCGCCAGCTCCGCCACGACTGAAGTTTTAGATGCGACATACCTGCGGGAAAAACTAAATGGCATCATCCTGTACATAGAACTTGTAATTAGCACCGAACTTGAGACAAATACCAAAAGTTCGAGATGATGCAACAACATTAATTAATGCAACGGTGATATCTCCGGTATCAGGCAAAGGTTCCTCAAGAACCACAAGTCTGAAGAGATTGAATTCAGGGATAACAAAAAACAGCGGAAAAGCGAGATTTTGAAGACGTGACGACATTCACGATATACAATAGAAGCACAAAGATAGAAATGTTGTTCAGAAATTATTGTCATTCATGTCCATGCTCGATGGATCCCCTCATGGCGGAGAATCAATGGATTATGCCCTTAATGTACAACCCTAACGCATGAGAAAAGCAAAACCGTGCCCGACCGTGACCCCGTGGTTCATGAAACGTCCTAAACGACCAACCAGAAAACAGAAATTGACACCGATTTACAGCTCTTGGCTTGCGTTCTTGCCAGGCTTGCCGGTCTTCTTGGGAAGAAGGTCTAGAAACAATGTTAGACGATGCGTGGAGACAATGCAGCCGAGAATCCAACTTACTCTGGTGGATGTTGGGTANAACACCACCCTGGGCGATGGTGACGTGACCCAGGAGCTTGTTCAACTCCTCATCGTTTCGGATGGCGAGTTGGAGATGGCGCGGGATGATACGGGTCTTCTTGTTGTCGCGGGCAGCGTTACCGGCCAACTCGAGAATCTCAGCAGCGAGGTACTCGAGAACAGCGGCGAGGTAGACGGGGGCACCTGTAGATGGTATGTTAGAAGTGGATAGCAAATAGCGGTGACGCGATTGGACTTACCAGCACCAACACGCTGAGCGTAGTTGCCCTTGCGCAGAAGTCGGTGAACACGACCGACGGGGAAAGCCAAACCAGCCTTGGAAGATCGACTGGAATTGAAGTTAGCATTCCATAAACGGAATAGATTTGGTAGATTGCGAAGCGGAACGCGTCGCATTGAACCAAAGAGGAACGAAAGGCGAATATTCGCGATCGGAAGGCTGAGGTGCGATAGGAGTTACTTACGATTGCGCGTTCTTGGAACCGCTGGCCTTGCCGCCGGACTTGCCGCCTCCAGTCATTTTGATGGTTGGTTTTGGTTGAAAGATGTAAAATCGGTATGTAGAAGTCGCAAAAGACTGATGCTTCAAAAAGCTTAAGAGTTGTAGAAGATAGATGTGTTGTGTGGTTGATGAGAAGATAACAAGAAGATGTAAATGGGAGAAAGTGGTCGAGTGCCGGTGGGGGAGGCAGCATTTAAGTATTGTTGGTCGCGTCCTGAAATCAGAATCAGAGATCACCAGAAAACAGGTGAATTACGGGCCTAGTCCTTATTGGGCTGATTTTTGGGGAGGTATGGGTCGGCAAAAATTAATAATAACTGCCACAGCACTGCATCACACCGCATGCAAGGAATAAACTTTCTAGAAAGCACAGGCCATCCACTAAGCTACCTTAGATCAATAGCCAATTAAAATTCACATTATGGGCAAACTTGCAATTATTGATCGATTGAATTTATCTAACAAGCTCAAATATGCCTTTGTCCTGATTTCACATTTTTGGTCATCGCGCAAATGGACATTCAATCAACCAACCCCTACAATACCGCAATTCTACTGATCTTAATTCAATGTATTTTTTCATCTTGGCCTACGGACCTGATTGATAGATCATTTTCTTGATTCTGGAACTGGATCACAGAAATTCAATGACAGATGCAGCTTGGACACATAGTACCGCATATTCATTCAACTCGTGTTTCGCGCCACTTTCCTCGATTATGTTATTCAATGAGAACCTCTAACCTATTTGCATGGTACGTACGCAGGGTTTGAGGGCCTTGCATACAAGGCTTGAGGAGCTGTACATTCCTGATTTTCGGATGAAAACCAGATGCTTTTAGGTGGTTAAGCCTGTAGAATCTGGATATTAAGGTCCTTTAAGTGTATCTAACTTGGTATCTAATATAGTTCAATAACTGCGATTTAGATGGGGTTTTGTATTGGTTGAGAGATGTAGGTAAATAATAATTTACATTCATATAGTATCCTAATATTACAATGCTTCATCAAATCCACCTACGGAAGGCTAGATTCGGGCACAAATATCCAGATCTAGCCGGGAAATACGGAGAGATCTCGGTGCTGAACGGGGTCTAAACGGGCAAAAGTGGCGACATGTTGTCGTAGGGCTCACATGAAATCGGGCACTGGTGATGACTTCAAGTCTAGATTCATCGGGACTACGGACTTACGGACTCCTTGAGAGTTAAGCATGTGACCCGATTCCGCCGTTGCCAATCAGCGCCGTTCATGACCGCTGATTTGGCAGGCGGTGTGTGGTTCTATGCGGCTGCTGGATGCCGGGACGGAGTTGTGTGGAGGCAGGTAAGAGCTTGCGGCAGATGGAAGCATTTGATAACGAGGTACGTGAATTCGAGTAAGCTAGTAACGGTTAGACAAGTGGCAGGTAGCGATACCTGATCAAAGGGAGAAAGGTCGCGTGGCTGGGAAGTAGCGGGTACAATCCAAATCAAAATTCCAGTAAATCAAAATCTCTGATTGGCCGAAATTAAGCTTCGATTTTAAACCATTTCCCTTTTTGTCATTTGTTTTGGGGATTTTGATTTGGGGTTCGTTGATTTTGTAGCTAGCACTGTTTCCATAAGGGCCTGTGCACGAAAACGCGTAGTGGTTCTCATCGCGTTTACTGGTTATTAAATGGTGAAAAGTGGGGGCATTAACAGGTGGGTGCAATTCAATTTGTATCCTGTCCTCTTGGCAGCCACCTTTTTTTAACGTGTCACCGTGCAGCGCAAGGCAAGATCAATCAGTGAAGATCAAATCAGTAATCACACTAGTGCACAGGTGCAATACATAAAGGACGTGCCACCCTCCAACTTCGCTTCACCCAACACCTTCGACTTCTTCTTTTCCATCTCTCAACTACATAACAACTAACCAAACCACAACCACCCATCGCATTTAGAATTCTTTAATTCTTACATTCTCAACCCAACATTTTTCGCAACCCGATTCTATCAACAATCAATCAACATGCCTCCCAAAGCTGCTGACAAGAAGCCCGCTGCCTCCAAGGCCCCCGCAACCGCCCAGAAGGCTCCGGAGAAGAAGGATGCCGGCAAGAAGACTGCAGCCACTGGCGAGAAGAAGAAGCGAACCAAGGCCCGCAAGGAGACCTACTCCTCCTACATCTACAAGGGTAAGTCACATTTCCAACAACGCGCATCCGACGCGATGCATCTCGTGTTTGGCGCGTCACAACTCGATTACTTGCGCTCTTTTTCACTTCGCGCATGCTAACATCGACACAGTCCTCAAGCAGGTCCACCCCGACACTGGTATCTCCAACCGTGCCATGTCTATCCTGAACTCGTTCGTCAATGGTATGTCGCAAATCCTTTCGCATTCGCGCGTCATCTATTCTTCACCGATCGCATCGACTAACCAACCCATTTAGACATCTTCGAGCGTGTTGCCACCGAGGCCTCCAAGCTTGCCGCCTACAACAAGAAGTCCACCATCTCTTCCCGAGAGATACAGACCTCAGTCCGTCTGATCCTGCCCGGTGAGCTGGCCAAGCACGCCGTGTCTGAGGGTACCAAGGCAGTCACCAAGTACTCGTCATCCACGAAATAAGTGCTTGGTTTTCTGCGTCTGGTTTCTCTTTTATGGTTCGGGACTTTTTTGCTTTGGCATCATGACGAGATTCAGCCAAGGCTTGGTATGCAAGTCCTCTGATACGGGAATCTCATAATGCGTTACGGATGGTTTGCTTTTTACGGGGGCAATGTTCTCGCACAACACGGTTAGGGGTTTGCGGTTGTACAATAACTTTCCCGAAAGGGCATCGGAAATGAATCTGCATATGAACACCAACTTTTTAATTCTTGCTTTGGATCTTAGGTGAATGCTTGTCTGTTACTAACGTAGGCTTGTTTTTTATACCCTTGAGGTATGTCTTGATTAGGAAGAAGCGAGGAGTAGTGTATGATTGTCTTGCATTTCCTCACCGCTTAATCTATCTCGACGCGCCATATTTCCAGTTTCATGCTCGGCACTTCTAGGCACATCGTGCTAGCTGCAAGGGTGAATGCAAGACCGCCAGGTGGTCGGCGCCGTCTCGGAATCGCCGTGCCTAATGTTAATCATACGTTCTCATGTAGCAGTTATTGGATATCGCAAACTTATTCGTAAAAATGAATTGTCCCCGTAATCTAGCGAATCGTGAGATATCGAAATGTTCTAATCTATTGTACGGATTTTTCAGCTTCAAAAGATGAGTATGCGTATCCCATTATAATGACATAGGGCCAATAAAACCAACCATTAATTCCCAGTAAAGTATAAACAGCCATTCATAACGATGAGGTAGGTATTGACGTCGTCTCAGGCATCACCGAGTCCAGCCTTGGTCTTCTTCACCACATGCGTGATAGGAACCATGATACCCTTATTCTCGCCAGTTCCCAAGGCCATACCCTTGGACCATCCCATCTTCTCCAGCATCGCCCTGCCCTTGTTCTCCACGCCCAACTCTGCAGCGTGTTGACCGACGATGTCACCATCACGATAAGTGAGAGAGTTCTTGAAGCGAGTTTTGCCGTTTCGAGCTTCGGCTCGCTTAAGGAGCCGGCTGTTATTCACCAATTTCTCGTCCGCGTCGACGCGAGGGAACCAGGTCTGCTTAATTCTGCCAAACATCTCATCGAACGTGACTTGGTCGAATGGGAGTGTGGCCTTGACCCGATATAGCACGGGACATCTGTTCTGTCCCTTACCGGCAGATTGCGACTTGATCTTCAATCTATTGGCTAAGGCGTGGATTGTTTTTCGGGTGTTCTTGTCAAATGGGGGCAAAATAAGCCTGTGGACTTTTAGCATCGTCGTGAATTACTTGATAGATAAGTTGCAAACAGCTAGAAAATCAACCTACTGTTCTTGGGAGCTAAGGAGAAAAGACTCGAGCTCATTGGCAAGATCGTCCAGGGACATCCCCCCAAGGTACTTGACTCGAAGATCGTCGGGGTTGACATTCTTTCCTAGTAGACCTTGAGACCGTAATTCTTCTCGGGCTTTCTTCTTTTCCGCCTTCTTCAGGCGGTCTTTTTGCCATGTAGACTTCATAGCCTCCTCGAGTTCAGAATCGGATACACCGAATGCTGGCGGACCCTTCTTGTAATTACCGAGACTGGGTCGATGCCAATCCATGAGATCCAGCTCATCGAAAGTATCCGCCATCTTCGTAGCACTCGGATACTGACCCTGCTTCTGAATTATCTTCGCCGTCTTGGAATCTCCCTTTCGTTTACGACGAGGGTCGGCTCGGGAGGTACCCATCCAGTCATCGTCCATCCCTTCTCCGTCGAATAGTAGAATATCGTCTCCGCCGAGGCCTAGTTCTTCTTGCTTGGCAAGCATGCGGGCCAGATGTTCATCATCCGCTTCAAGGCGATGTTGATCCTCTATGTTGAACTCATCTTCCGAACCACTGTCCGTACCATCCTTGCTAGAGACGTCATCGGGAATTGCGTCGCTATCGGTTCCACCGAGGTCTCTTAAAATGCTAAAGCCGTGGGTTCCAATGTTTGGTTGTCCGATCTCCTCGGTTTCTTCGTCCTCCATCGAATCTTTGATATTGGCCATATAATCTGCAATAATGGCGGCTTCATCATCCGATGCACTGGCTTGATCAATGTTTTTCTGCTTCCTGCGACGCTGCCTACCGCGTCCTTTGGGCTTGGAACTTAGTGAAATAAACTCCTCTGTCTTGGTCTTGGTGACTTGATTGGCTGCGTCTTGATTCACATTTCTTTTGGTGACCTTTGGTTTGAGATCTAACTCGTGGAGCTTCAAGGAATCAATATCAGTATCGTCTCGGCTCGGGATAGTAGGGGTTGGCTTTCGGCGACTAGGATCCCTCCCTCTAAATAGGATAACTTCCTCGGCAGAATCGCTACCACTATCAGAGTTGGGATCTGGAGAGTATCCGGTCTTCGGTGTCTCCTCGTGGCGAGGGATGTCCTCAGCTGATGAATTCAGGACTGATCGTTGACTCTGCGGCGATTTTCCCCTCGGAGATGAAATTGAAACATTATCCGTAGGCGAATGGGCATCAATGACAGGAACTATGTCAAGGACCGTAGACTCTTCGATGAGAGTTGAAGTTGGAGGTGCCTTGGCTTCAGTAGTAAGCTGCTTATCGAGATCCTCTAGTGGATTCATCAGACCTGCGCTGATGAAGGTTACAGGCTTGTATCTTAACCCGGCATCTTTTCCAAAAGCTCCGCGACGGTTATGTGCCGTGTTTCTAGCCTCATCGGCAAGGGATAATAGCCCTGACGATAGATTAGATTTAGTAAATTCTGAGTCGAGAAACTTTTGATAGATGGTTGTGTATACCGTGAGCTCTGACAAAACTTCGAGAGGTGGTGGATGATGAACCATAAGCATTATAATCGGTTGGGGGTCCTTTGCCACGCTGAAAACGCTGGCCTTTGAAACGAGGACCAGAGCCTCCTTTTTTATTCTTCGCCATGACGAGGACACTAAATACGACAAGGCATCAATATCAAAAGGTGGGATTCTGCGTGGATGAAAATAACTGATGGAAATTAAGTCAGAGCTGAGGGAAATGGTCGAGGACTGTATTAATTGGATTATGTGATGACGATAATGTGGATCAGATTATGTCCGAAACCAAATACATAGGAAGTGGCGGTTCTCTCAGACAGTTCAGGTAAGTAGAAACCACTTGATAAGTCGAGGATTGAGATTTCCAGTTTCTATTGAACTCATCGAAACTTTCCCTTTTTTTGGTAAAGTATAATTTGGTTTATTTCATCATTTAAAATATTCTACCCTTCCCATGGAGGATACATGTAATATGCACTGTCCAAAGTACATATCAAGTACCTATCCTTTATCGATAAACCATGGATGGCTTAGTTCAAGGCTTCAAGTTCCAGTTTCCCCCATCAGCATGAGCTTGTCACAAGGCAACCAACTCATTGCGGTCAATTATCCACATGCGTTCAGCCCCTCCCCCCGCTTGCCCGCCAGTAATCCTTCAGTATGCCGCTAGTAGCCCGCTAGAGAGAACACTAATACCGGCTGACTGGCTGCTGGTTGTACTTCCGCCTTCCCAACTCGAGTCTCAACCTTTCTTCTAATAATCATAATCACATTGATCACTTTTGACTCCCAGGCGTCGCATCATCCTTTTTCTTCTTCTTTTGCTCATCCGTCGAGCTTGCTACCTCTTCATATTCCATTGGTATCCTTGAGCCTATGGTTGCCATTTATATTTCCAAGGTCCAGGTCTGGTCCGTTTTGGTCCAAGCCATCCATTTCTCCCATCGAATCATCATCCTGCCTTTCGCCTTATCCACACCGTCATACCTTTAGCTTCGTCGTCACAAGCTGACAACAGTGCTTGACCCTCCCATCATTTGTCTTTTATCGTATAAATTTATTCTTGTTTTTGATTCTTTTTTTCCCCTTCCTTCGTGCGTTTGGATTGATCTGCTTTTATACGCTTTGCTACAGCAGAGCAAAGATCGGTTGCTCTCACCACTGTTCCCTTTGGTACATTTCGAGAGCATTCCAGCTATCGCAAAGCCCTTACAGTCCAAAAACACCACCCCCATCCAATATGGATACCACTGTAGATATTGGTAGACGACTCGTCCAGATGTTCTGGGACCCCGAACCAACTAATGATGTTGTCCGCGATCAACCGGTTTGGTGTCTCGGGTCTTCATACAAACTCAACATCAGCAACAATTCGAGTCCCAAACAAGATGCGGACCCTTCTCCTGCTTCCGAGCCGCCAGCTTCCAAAGATGCCGTCCAAGCCCCTGCTAGACTACCTGCGACCCCTCCCGATTCGACCTCTAGCAGCTTCGGCTCCTCTCTAGCCTACGACGAAGCACCCCTCGATGGGGGTTGGCCTCCCGCCTTCCTCGACGATTTCGAATCCAGAATATGGATGACGTATCGATCGGAATTCAACCCCATAGCCAAGTCGCAAGACCCAAAGGCACTCTCCGCCTTGTCTTTTTCCATGCGTCTCAAGAGCCAACTAAGCGATCAGAACGGCTTCGCCTCAGATAGTGGATGGGGATGTATGATTAGATCTGGTCAGAGCTTGTTGGCCAATGCCATGCTTGTGAACAGTCTCGGCCGAGGTATGCAAGCCCCAGTGGAGAAGGTCTTATGCTCCTAAATAGTGTTGCTAAGTCTGTTTTTTTTTTAGATTGGCGGAGAGGTACGTCGAGCGAGGAAGAAAAGAAGCTCCTATCATTATTCGCCGACGATGCACGTGCACCCTATTCGATACACAACTTCGTGCGCCACGGTGCGGATGCTTGCGGAAAATACCCCGGTGAATGGTTTGGCCCTTCGGCCACTGCCAGATGCATTCAGTAAGTATTCGATCACTTCTTAACATTGCTTTGGTAGACAATAGCTAAACAGTGATCAACAGAGCCTTGACCAACGAGAACGAACCAGAGCTACGCATCTTCTCAACGGGCGACGGTGCAGATGTCTACGAAGATAACTTCATGAAAGTCGCCAAACCAGACGGCAAAGAATTCCACCCGACAGTTATACTAGTTGGCACCCGACTCGGCATTGACAAGATTACACCGGTATATTGGGAAGCACTCACAGCATCTTTGCAGATGCCGCAGTCGATTGGTATTGCTGGGTAAGTTTCATTTCACTATTGTGATTTATGTACCGCGCTAACTGAGGCGTAGTGGACGTCCCTCGTCGTCACACTACTTCATTGGCGTTCAAGGCCTCCATTTCTTCTACCTCGACCCGCACTTCACACGCCCCGCGTTACCCTATCACGATGACCCCAATGATTACACCAAAGACGAGGTTGATACCTGCCACACCCGAAAGCTACGGCGAATACATGTCAAGGAAATGGACCCGAGCATGCTTATCGGATTCCTGATTCGCAACGAGGAAGACTGGGTGGATTGGAGTAGGGGTGTCAAGCATGTGCAGGGCAAAGCTATCATTCACGTATCAGAACACGATCCGATCGCACAGATGCAGGAATCAGGTGGAGTCATGGATGAGGTTCAGACTCTAAGCGACGACGATGACGGCGACATGACGGCCCAGGAAGAAGAGAAATGATGAGTACAAGGCGTAATTTGTTATCGGTTCGGTGCATCAGGGAAATACCACCAGGTAATAGTCAGGCGTTCAATATGGATTGTGTTTGATCCATCGGTGATGTAAATATCATAAGTACTTACTGCAGAAATTCCGCAAGCGACGAGATAGACGACGCAAGAGGCGGTCTAGGGCCGTTCGACAAGGGAGATTGTCTAGTGGCATGTTCCCTCCCCGGTCAATAAACAAACGGGATAGGTCGGGTCTAGATTGGTGATAACTAGCATTAACGACACAATCCTCAAGATCGCTTTAGCCATCATCATCTATCGCCGTTTTTTGCTAGTTTTGGATGGCATTGCCTTGGTTGCTGCGTGGCCTGTATCTTTCAAATGCTTGAAAAGCTGGGTCCTCGACTCAAATGAGGTGTTGCAGGTTGTGCACTTCTCCTACCATGAGAGTTAGTGGCGATTATATCATTGAGCAGAGTGGGCGAAGAAGGTAAATTGAAATGACACTTACAACATCTTGCAGCTCCAAAGCAGCTTGGCGGGCGGCCTTTTTCTCCCTCTTGGCTTTGGCCTTACCCACCTTCTTAGCGGGTGCGTCGTTAGTCGAGAGTGAGATATCCTCTACGTCGTCGGCGAGATTATCGACAGAACCAGCCTCGCCTTCCCGCAGAGGGTTCGATTTATCTTGTTCGGATACAAGCCGTGCTGCTACCGTATCTCTGGAGGCATAGTCTTCGTCTTCGCTCTCATCCCCTGAAACAACAGTTGCGACATTCGACTCGGAGGGCTCTGCGTCGGCCCCAGACTTTAGTTCCGTTTGTATAGACTCATCTGTTTGTGTGTTGTCAAGAGTGTTACTCTCAGCAGTGGTAGCAGAATTAGCCGGTTCGTCATCATCTATTTTCGGTATCTCCGGTGTCGATGTAGATGGACTCTCATCGACTAGATCGAGATTTTTATTCTCTTTTTTCATCTGCCTCTGGAGTTGCTGGACGGCCTTTACATGCTTTTTGCTCTTCTCGTGGGCTTCATATTGTTTCTCGCTCTTGAATGTTTTATTGCATACAACGCATTCTATGTGCTCAACCTCGGATTCTTCGGATTCAGAGAAGCTTCCCTGGTTGGTATCGTCCCCTCGGGATTGTGCCCATTCAGGAATGGCAAATGAATCGTTCGCTTTCTGCTGATTTGCAGCCCTAGATCTGGCGGCTTGCGCTGCAGCCGATTCGCGGAGGAACTTTTGTCTCTCGGCCTCGGATTGGGTGTTGGAGATGTAACGAGGGTCACGCTTGCGAACAAAGGCGACTAGGGAGCGCACAGCGTCATTGAAATCCCGTATGGCATCCTCCCGGAATTTCTTGTTGTCCTTTTCCATAAGGCGCCGTACTCTCCTATCCGGAGCATCAGAAAGTCGCCACTTATCCTTCCAAGCAAAGCTGAGTTTCGTGGAGAAATTGGACCATGTGCTATAGAATGTCTTCGCAAATTTATCGTCATCTTTTGAAGAACCGAAGGGAGGGTATTCGATCGGGGCTTGATTATCCCAATCGGCAGCTGCATCTTCTCCCTGAGCTATCCGGTCAAAGGTATCTTGCAGAATAGTGAAGAAACTATTGGGCGAGTCGTCAAGAGGTACAGCCTTATTAAAACGACCGATTAATGTGTATATTTCTTCAGTAGTGGTAAGACGGACGTTGTGATATTCAGGAGTGGCTTCAGTGTCGCCTGGGTCTTCGCCGCGCAGGATAGCATCGCGGTGAGAGTCGTACCAAGCTCGCTCCTGAGGATCGGAGAGGACTTCGTATGCTGCCTGGACCTCTGCAAATCTTTGAGTTGCGTTTTCAACATCGCCATAATTCCGATCCGGGTGTAGTTCTAAAGCTTTTCTTCTGTATGCTTTCTTGATTCTAGTAAGGAATAATGTTAGTGGTCCTAGTGCTGTAACTAGATTTATGACACTCACTCATCGTCCGTAGCTTGGCGGTCGACACTTAGCAGCTCATAGTAATCTGCTTTCTTAGGACCATTGTCTGCCGCCGCGCTGTCTCTGTGGGATGACTGTTGGGCGCCCATGGCGAGATATTCGGAACAACTCTGATGATGGGTTTGTCTTATATTGTATTTAATATTAGCGTACTTGAATTATTTTCTGGTTCGGGTTATTATTTTAGAATTCAAAATGCTAGGTCACATTACAGCTAAAATGCTATTTTGTAAAATATTCATGTGACGAGTATTCCGTAAGTACATTCAAGTCAGAAATATGAATCATGGTGCCCCGCACTGCCCGCACTAAGACTCGACGTTCTTCCCCGTCAGCGCGGAGCATTGAAAATCCAGACGGGCTAGACTGCCTAGACCTGAACAAGACCTAGAGCGGTAATAGGTCGCGTGGTCGCACAGGGGCGAACTACTTAGATCTGCCAAGGCTGCAGGCAAGATGGTGGATTTCCTCGACAGTAGCGAATCACGTAGCGCTATTTCGCTATTTAAGCTTGTTCGTCACCTGCATCTGCTTGCGCAAATCCCATGAACCCTGCTCGAAAGGTACCACTCTACCACTTTGCGTCAGTAGTCCTTACCGAATAGCACCAGATAGAAATTTGGAAATGTTTGCCCCATTCTTACCTACTTTGACGCTTAGTACTTGACCAGCAGGATGCTCTCCCCTTTTTTTTTAATCTTCTCCTCTTCCATTTCATTCGTCATGCTCACTTACGAATGTACATATCTCTTATTAACTACTACTACTACTTACCAGCCCTATCTACCTAACTTATATTTCTCACCATGTAATATTTCATCTCATGTACAGTTATCGTATACACTATCGTATTAAATCTACCTACCTAACCCACCCCCTAGTATCATACTTGGTACCGGATTCAGAGGGTCAAGTTCTTTGTTTGGATCAGCTTCATTCTTAGTCAGCTCAGAAGCTGTCATTCAATCACCACCGAAGGAATATTCTTAATAGTTCGTTCCTAATTTATAACAACTCTCATGAAATTCGCTCAGGAATTTCGGAAGTCTTTGCAAAAAGAAGGTTAGATAATAACGCTCTTTCTCTCTTCCCATGTTGTAACTGTGCTTCGTACGGATGCTAACATTACTCCCTTACATATAGGCTTCCCCCAAAAATGGGTGGACTCGGCCGTTCCCTATGGTCAGCTCAAAAAATGTCTCAAGAAGGTGACCAACGAGCTCAAGGAACTGGGACTAGACAAGGAGACCTTAACTCAATTGGCTGCGAGCCAGAAAGATCCATCTGCCGTGGCCTTTCAATATCATTTAGATGGAAAAGCTACAGATTCGAATCACTTTCGCCCCAGGCTAACTTTCTCTATTCACCTCAAGGACGGTGTTGTGGTGGACGCAAAACTAACCCCAGCTACACGCGAATTCTTGAAAAAGATCGTATCTTCTACGGGGGATGCCCGAGATGCACCAGCCATCGAGCTTGATCAGACCAAGCCAGCCCCAGATTCTTGTAGTTCTTGTCAAGTCCCTCCGTCGGAAGATGAATCGTTGCTAGTTCAAAAAGTGGAAGTGCCATTGGTCTTCGACGGAGAGTTTTTCGAAATTCTACAGACTGATGTCTCCAATCTCGACGCGCTGCAGGGAGAAGAGCAAGACAAATTGGGGAAAGAGATTGCACTTTTGGGTGAGGAGATCAACAAAGCAACAAAACCGTCCAAGGGTCGAAAGGCAAGGGGTGACCTGGAAACTTGGCGCAACATTTTTGAGTTATACTTGGATGCCCGGGTCTTCTTCTCCAACCGCGAGACGGACCATGGAGCCAGGACAAGCGCACAGGCTATCGAGCAACTTCGATGGTTTCAAGGACAAGTGGTATCGAAAAAGTTGATGCACGGCCTTAAGCTCGAAAACAGCCGACAAGCCTACAACCGGTTCCTTAATATGAATGTCCTACTCCTACAGATACTCAAGTTCCAGGAGATCAACAATCTAGCAGTAACTAAAATTCTCAAGAGTTCGTCATCCTAGCCTTCAGTCTATCCCTATATTTATTTCGTATTCAACGCTGACATCTCCGGCAGAATTTGACAAGAGAACCTCACTAGGGATCTCACGAGAGTTTCCTGTTACTGTTCGATCAAACCGCCTTTTGGCAGGGAGTGTGGCGAAGGATATATGCGCGCAAATGTCCAACGATCTCATATCCGTTGTCCCACAACTTGACGATTATCTTTGTCCCATCTGTTTTGTCGTCGCGTACTGGCCAATTCGACTAGATTGTCAGCACATATTCTGCAGTCGATGTCTTGTGAAGATGTCGCGGAAGGGGGAGAGATTCTGTCCCCTCTGCCGAGCAGATGTTATCATGCGAGCTGGTTTGGAACACTTTGATAACGAGCGGGCGGTGTTTCTTCGCGAATACTTCCCCAAAGAAGTCAAAGAGAAAATTCGAGCCAATGAACGCGAGAGAAACAAGGAGATCTTCGGACCTCAATACTCAGATTCATCTTGTTCTGTAATGTGAAGCCGACAGTGGCACTGGTTCAACGAGCAGAACCTACGGTTGGGCCTTCTTACCCGCCTCTAGATAGGGACGCATAAGGACCAATCAGTCGCCACACATTACCCTTGATGATGGAACGATGAGTATTGCTCATCTTATGATTGATCTCAGCTCCATCTCAGGAGGATCCCACACGATATCCTTTAAACTTGTTCTCCGTCTAGCTGGAACTTTCAGTTCAGAGCCGTCTACAGAGCTTGGCAGTTTAGTATATTCCTTATTGAAAATAAGGAGCATACCCTCCAGGGACTGACCCTCAACCACGTCACTATCTCCTGCGATTCCCCCGATACCGATGGCTTTCCTAGCCAGCCAGCTGATACAACCATACAGCATCGTCGCGTCGGCTACGCTTCCGCTGTGGTAGATACCTATTCCCCATGATGCCATCTGCAGAGGATCACCCGAGCCAAAAGGCGTGAAAGCATTGCCAACATTATTCACACCTATACATGCGGAAAGACCGAAGTCTTTGATCAAAGAAGGCACGTTCAAAGTACCACGGGTTCGAGATTGTGGCGTGTCCGTTGTCGAGCTTGGACGACCCATCATGTACATGTCACTGGTGGGCAAACCAACAAAGTGGACAGGGAGTCTGCTCTGGATGATAGTGTCGGCAAGCTGGCGAAGGTCTGAGTCATTGAGGACAGTCAGCTGAGTGCAATGCCCCAGGACGATAGTCTTGGATTTGCTGGCAAGGTCTAGCCAGCGGTGCTTCTTGAGAAGGTGGATGACGGAATATGTCAGGGGCTGGGTAGAGAGAGACAGATTATAGTCGAGATGGAAATCCAAGTGCAGATCATAATGCATGGCGGTGCTAATGGCCCATTCGACATTACGGAGTGACGCTTCTCGTGACTCCTCAACATAGGGAGTTGTTCCTATGGCCTCGATGGACGAACCATGCTCTTCCAGCATCGATGTGATGATGGATCGATTCGTTTCTCCGTGCACAGTGGAGAAAAGGGGATCCTGGGCGAATGCACATATCTGCACCGTCAGCAGGTGGGAAAAATCGGACTTGAGACGAATGGCAGTCAACAATGGCAGGGAGCCAGTTACGTGGTCCAATTCTACGAAAGCTCGGAGAGAGGTCACTCCATGCTCATAGCTGGATGCCAGAAGCTGAGAGCCTCGAAGATAAAGGTCTTCTTCTGTATATCGCTCTTTTGCTTTGGATGTGTTGGAGAGTGCCTCTTGGAAGGAACCAGTCTCTGGTGCAAGATCGGAGTAATCGGGATGTGGTTTTGAAGAAGGGTTTCCGCAAGTTAGGATGAATGGCTTGTCAAGGTGGATGTGCGGGTGGCAGAGAGATGGCAGCAGGAGTTGAGGGGGGCCGTTGTCCGGATGGACCGAGGGGGATATTTGGCGTATCTTGCCATCTTGATGCTCTATATCCCATCTACTTGTGTTTGTGGTTGAGCTTTGGCATGGCAAGATGACATTGCTTAATTTCATGCTGCTAAGTAACTTTTTGAATATATTTTATTTCTTTTATTTGTATATATATATATATATATATATATATGACATAAAATAGGAGTGAGGTTGGATGGGATATACAAAATGAAAATGAAATGCAGGGTGATGCAATCAAGTGGCGTATAGAATAAATACTAAGTACTAACTAAGTAGAGCTAGTTGACCAATGAAAGATGCAGGTAGTACACAAGCGTAGGAAGCTTACAAAGTATAAGGCAAGGACCAGTCACATTTTCGAAATTTCTTTCTCCGATCCCGGCACTTGTCAGTGTTAGGTATACATAAGTACCTTAGGTACAGGCATGGGCTTGTTCAAATAAAGTTACAGTTACTTCTATCATGTACCTTATCACTTTCACTTTTACACTTGAACATAAAACAATTGTCGACACTAGACTACCCACTGAATATAACCACTACTAACAACATCGTAGCACACCCATCTCATCATATTAGTAAAACTTGGAACAGGAGAAATAAAAAAGAAAGAAGGGAGGAAAATATAATAAAACAAAAAAAACAACGGACCTGTCTACCTAGCAAAGATGCCGCTAATCGAACTAGGAGATTCAATACCTCCAAACACTGCTCACGTGAGTCCCGATGGCGTCTCATGCTATCTCGAGATGTGGTCATGCTAATATGCGATAGGCTGTGAGCGTTTCACTTCCCACATGGAAATCCAACATAGGCTATGAAGAAGGTGAAGATTGGGTAATCGGAACTATGGTCACCGGCTATCCAAGGTTCTTCATCCACAAGAGCATCCAAGCCTTCGGTCGTGACATTGTTGCCAAGTATGGCACCTCAGAGCAGCAAGCTATTCTCTTCCCTACTAAGAAGACAGCGAGTCGATGCTTGGACTTCATCCGAGAGAAGGCACCACAGTCTGCCTTGAGTAACCTCAGTCTGCTTTATCTGGTCTTCGACCCGGCCAAGAAGGCTCCAGAGGCATTGCAATCCGCCATCCCCTCCATCTCCGCCGTTCTCCTCACCGCCGAAGCCTTCCCCTTTGCCAAGCAGTACTGGCAACACTCCGGAGATGGTGTTTCCAGTCGGCGTGCGGAGTTCTACCACGATTTATTCAAGGAGAACTATCTCATACCCGAGGAAAAAGCATCCTCACCCCGTCCACCCCAACAGAAGCTATGTCGCGGGCCGAAACGATACCGGAAACAAGCTTCCATTGATGAAACCTCTACTAACGGATCTAACGGGGCGCACCATCAGCAACAGTATCCCGTAACTCTAGATGGTACTGCGGAACACGACACGACAGATAACCTCGAAACATCGAGATTTCTGGAAGAGCGATACGGCAGAAACCTCGATCTTTCATTGGTGCCCAATGCTAAATCCGCCATTCGACGTCGCATCGCCGGCGTCTTAACCACCGACATCGAACTAGACAGCAAGACGGCCTTGCCGACCATGGACTCGAACGCGCGTGGGATTTCCAATTTCAAGGAGGAGGACATATACCTAGTCCCCTGCGGCATGAACGCCATCTTCACCGCCCACCAGACTCTCCTCAAGGCGCGCGAGCCCCAGAAGAGCATCAACTTCGGATTCCCCTACGTGGACACGCTCAAAATCCTGCAGAAGTTTGGACCTGGTGCAATCTTCTACGGGCGCGGCTCATCCGACGACCTGGACGACCTCGAGAACCGTCTGAGGAACGGAGAGAAGGTCCTCGGTCTGTTTTGCGAATTCCCGGGCAACCCGCTACTGTCCTGTCCGGACCTCGTTCGTATCCGGCGGCTGGCCGACACGTACGATTTCGCGGTGGTGGTCGACGAGACGGTCGGAACGTTCGTCAACGTCGACGTGCTCCCCTTCGCCGACATCGTCGTCAGCAGTCTGACCAAGATCTTCTCGGGCGACTGCAACGTCATGGGGGGCAGCATGATCCTGAACCCGAACAGCCGGTACTACGGCGCGCTGAAGTCGGTCATGACGGCCGAGTTCGAGGACACGTACTGGGCCGAGGACGTCATCTTCATGGAGCGGAACAGCCGGGATTTCCAGTCGCGCATCGAGCGTGTCAACGCCAACGCCGAGGCCATCTGCGACGTGCTCAACGCCCACCCGCTCGTCTCCAAGGTCTACTATCCCAAGTACAACGAGACCCGACAAAATTACGAGGTCTGCAAGTTGCCTACTGGCGGATATGGTGGCCTGCTGTCGTGTACACTTAAGACCAAGGCCCACGCTGTGGCCTTCTACGACGCCATCGAGACGGCCAAAGGCCCCAGTCTGGGTACCAACTTCACCCTGACGTCGCCGTACGTCGTCCTAGCTCATTATCAGGAGATGGAGTGGGCTAGGAGTTTCGGCGTCGACCCCGACCTGCTGAGGATTAGCGTAGGGCTGGAAGACGATATCGAATCTGTCTTTTCCAAAGCGCTCAAGGCGGCCGAGGCTGTCCAGGTTGCCGAATAGATAGGCTGGCATGGTGATATATGTGATCTAAATACATATCACGACGGTGGGAAGCGTGGTGTCATCTTCGCGATAGACAAGAAAATAAAAATAAAAATGGAAAATTTGAATACAGTGAAGATAGAGAGAGTCATTCTCTGTAACTAGGACTTCAACGTCTGGCTCGGCATACTTACTCTATAGTAGTAGCTACCTAGGTATATAATCTACATTGGAGCATATATACTAAATGTTTATAAAGGGTTATAGTAGCTCAACCTCATAAATGATTAATCCATTGGAAGTAACTTCTTTCTATCGCCTACCTATAACCTACTCCTTTCTACATCTCTGGAGCGCAAATCCCAGACGCACTTCTACAGACGGTAATATCTAAAGCATTTACAGAACACTCTTGTCAAGCTATAAATAGCAAATCATGATTAACAAAGGAAAACGCATCACAACGTACATAAGCCAGCCGCATACGGCGACCAAATTCACATCGAGGGGTATTACTTTGGAGGTGTCGTAGTTAGGGTAGTTTCATTTTGCCCAACATGCTGTATTAATGTACACCATTACACCGATGCTAGCCTTCCTAATGATAATTTCCCTCCCCTCGTCTATCCGCTTCGTTCTTCTTCTTCTTCTTCTATATTTACAGCACCTTAGAAGTGGATAGCCTTCGAGTAGGTGGCCATGGCAGCCTCCTTGAACGCCTCCGCCAGCGTCGGGTGCGCGTGACATGTGCGCGCTATATCCTCTGTCGACGCGCCGTATTCTAGCGCGAGCGTGGCCTCGGCAATCATCTCACCGGCGTTGGGGCCGATGATGTGGCAACCCAACAGCCTGTCGGTCTCGGGGTCCGCAATCATCTTGACGATACCCTCGGTATCCAGGTTGGTCTTGGCACGCGAGTTGGCGCTGAAGGGGAAAGTTCCAATCTTGTACGGGATGTTGTCCTTCTTTAGCTCCTGCTCGTTCTGGCCAACCCATGCGACCTCGGGGTATGTGTACATGACGGAGGGAATGACACCATAGTTGACGTGACCGAAGCCCTTCTTGATGTACTCGACGGCGGCGACAGCCTCCTCCTCGGCCTTGTGCGCAAGCATGGGTCCGAACGTGCAGTCACCGATGGAGCGGATGTGCGAGGCCGTGGTGCGGTACTGCGAGTCGATGACAACGCGGCCGCGCTCGTCAAGCTCCAGGCCGATGTTCTCGAGACCGAGGCCGGCAGTGTATGGGCGACGACCAATGGCAACAAGGACAACGTCGGCGTCAAGCTATTTGGGAAGTTTGAGTCAGAAATAAGCCTTAATATTAGACATAGACAGGTGACAATACTAACAGTTTCGGGCTTGCCACCCTTAGCAGAGTCCACCTCCAGCTTCACCTTCTCGCCGCTCGGGTCACCGCTGACGACCTTGGTACCTAGCTTGAACTCTATTCCCTGCTTCTTAAGGATCTTTTGCGCCTCCTTGGCGATCTGATTGTCCATACCGGGGCCACCAATCTGGTCCAGGAACTCGACAACGGTAACCTTGGCACCAAGTCTCGACCATACGGATCCCATCTCAAGACCGATAATACCGCCACCAATAACAATCATCTTCTCGGGTACCTTCTCGAGAGCAAGGGCACCGGTGCTGGTGACAACGCGCTTCTCGTCGAATTCGAGGCCGGGGAAGGGGGTGGATTCGCTACCGGTGGCGATGAGGATATTCTTTCCGACCACGTTCGTCTCGCCACCGTCGTTCAGCGCAACCTTGATCTCGTGCTCGTTGACAAAAGAGGCGGTGCCCTTGATGTACTCAACGCCGTTCTTCTTGAAGAGGTACTCGATACCCTTGGTCAGACCGGTGACGGAAGTATCCTTCGCCTTCATCATGGCTTCCAGGTTGAGGGAGACATTGCCGACCTCAATACCTCGAGGTTTGCTGTCGTGGAGAATCTGGTGGTACAGGTGGGAGTTGTTGAGAAGAGACTTGGAAGGAATGCAGCCGACATTAAGACAGGTACCGCCGAGTACGCCGCGCTTCTCGATACAGGAAACCTAGTAACAGGTTGATCGCTCGTTAGATTCATGTTGGTCGAGTGGAAGACGTCAAGGCGCAAAAGAGTAAAGAATGGGCGCATCAGTGTTGGTATAGCACACCTTTAAGCCTTCCTGTCCTGCCTTGATAGCTGCGACATATCCGGCTACTCCACCACCAATGATGACAAGATCTTTTTCCTCTGCGCCGAGTCAGTCAGTCAGTCAGTCAGTCAGCGACGACAACGAACAACAACAACATCGGGACGACGGGAGTATTAACTAACCTGCTTCAGTAGCATATCCTCTTCTCCATCGCGACACGGGTGCGACAACTGAAGGAAGACTGAATCTAGGTTAGCAAAAGAGCAGTTCGCATGAAGCTTGTTAAGCTCGGTTATATGGTAATGGTAATGATAATAGTAATAATAATAAACTTGCTACTTACGAAGAACGAGAGCGGAAAGCAGATCGGACAGTGGTCCGCGGTATTAAACGACTGGCCAGCATTCTCTACTAATATCGAACGGGTCGCCTTGCTGTATACAAAGAAAAAGCAAAGAGGGGGAGGAGGAAGAGGAGGGGTATTCTCTCAATTAGGGAGGATTGAGATTTGAAGTTCAGTTCGGTGAGGTGAATAAATTGTACGGAATACTTTTGAGGATTAGATTGCCGCTTGTTTTTTTGGCTCTTCGAATTTTGGGAGGTCCGACCGTTGAATTAGATACGTACCGTTTATCTGTAATCCGTACATTAAAACACTAAAAAAGTCCCCATTGGCCCCCAACAATTCGGTTCTTACGTTCTTCTTCTCTTCTTAGCGTGCATTACGGTTCATTTTCGCCCCCTTTTGCGCTTCTTCTTCCGAAAATAACCGTCAGCGATATATAATCACCGACCGGATAAGATCCCGTTGAATACCTATGACGGGGTAAATATTATACCTGTATATACCTATATACTTTTAGATTTCAAAATATTATATGTAATGAAATCTGATATTAGCAGCTATGTAGTCAACAGATTCTTCAACACCTCATCTGCCGCATCGCATCTCTTCTTGACCAAACTCTTCTCTTTCTTGTCCTTCAGGAGGTCTGTCTGGCGAATATGCTTCTTCAAAAAGTACTGCACTGCCCGAGCATGGTCCGTATCTAAACCACTAAATACCTCTTTGAGTCCATCCCGCTTAGACTCCTGAAGCGCTGTGATGAGAGCTACCTCGAAGAACATGTGCGCCTTTTCCTGCAGCGCTGCGAGGTTGCGATGCTTGACTATATCCACTAGCCGTAATGCTCGAATAGCCACGAGTGACCCGTACAGTTTGGCTGTGTTGTATACCCATCGCATATCGTACTCAGATGCGTCCTCGACATCAAAGTCCTCTTCGCCAATATCGATGTCCTCGCCCATCTTTCGGAGTCGGGTCGTAAGGCATCGTCGAAATTGGAATGACAATTCCCGGTCTCCTGTAAATCGAGTTGCTACCAGCGTATAATAGTGGTTGTACTGTGATTGCCGTTCGCTGCTTCGAATAATCACTTCCGGTATCTCTTTCCGTTGATGCTTGTTGAGTCGCAACTTGCGGATGAGGAGTTCGGCATTCTCATAGTCTGTAGCCGCATGAAGAGCTACGAATATGCGTTGCCGCACCTCCGTATTGAAGCCCTGCTCTCTAGCTAGCTGCCAAAGGTCTGGAATGCCTAAGTCATCGCCACCCAGGTCCATCATCTCGTCGGCGTCGGCACCATCTTCCCTTTGGTTTGCAGCTTTGCTTCGGCCTTCGGTGCTGCTATGACCACCAGACCAACAAGCCCCAACTAGCCACCATTTTCCATGCTTGTCGGCATCTCGAATATCCTGCAGACCCATGCGGAGAGGTTGGACATCCTGAGAGCCGCCTAAAGTGCTGATCCGCTTCCTCAGCTGAGTCCGCTGGTCTGCGAGATCCCTGTTGCGAGTTACGGCCTTCGTTTTGTTGCTCTGTAGCTTTTTCATCTCATCAATCATGAAGCTTGTCCTGACCGACATGTTCTTCATATTGGCCGTCTTGATGCTACTGACAATATCCCCCAAGGCGTGAGGGTCGTCACGTCTGAGAGAGGGTCCGCAGAGCTGAATGATTCGTAAGAGTAGCTCCGTGTCAAGCTCCGAGAGCTTGTTCAGGAAGAGACGAATATAGTCGAATACCAAGTCGCAACCAATAACTTGCATGTTATAAAGCTCGGCAAGCAAGGAAATGATATGTTTTGAGCCAGAATCAGATTGGTCGCCGGATGCATTCTGGTAGCGCTGGTCGAAAACTTCCACAAGCTGTTGTATGAAGCTAGCACAGACGGCCATTCCCATAGCTTTGTACATTGCTGCGACGAAACCAGCTATCATGGTGAAGAAGGAATCTGGCCGCTTCTCGGGCGAACAGACCAGGGTCGATACGAGATCCACAATGACGGAGGTGACGGTCTGCCTCGGATGCGTATCGTACAAGGCTACGAAGTCCTTGGTGATACCTACCATGCTGTCATTTGTAAGTCGATTTATTAGACCCTGGACACGCCTGCGAAGCTTTGTTTCTTCTTCGTTATTTGAACCTTGTTGCTTCCGAAGAGATGGGGGAACATATTTCGCAACTCCTGTGGTGGGAGCAACGTAAGGATTTTCTCGCTGTCGCGCAGCTTTAGGTTGATCATCATCCGAACAACCTTCAAAAACATCGTCGTCCTCGGATCCATCACCACCGCTGTCGAATCCATCTAACTCGGATCCGTCAAGGCTCAGGTCCTCATCGTCGTCACTGCCATCGTCATCGTCGCTAGAATCCCCGGTTTTCTTGACAGCAGCTTGCGCCTTTCTCCTCTTCTGGGCCAGCCACTCATCTGCTTCTGCCTTGCGCTTGTTGTTCGAGACAACTCCCGTCTCTTTCTCATCGCCGCCTAAGCCATCCAACAGGTCACCAAGTCCATCTTCATCGAAGGACTTTGGTAGAGACTTCCGACCCTTTAGACCCAGCTTCCTTTCCAGGTCTGCAATCTCTGCATCTTCTTGGGCAAGTCTCATCTGGGTCGACTTGGAGAGTCGGGGCTGATTTGGCTCTTGGTCTTCGTCATCTCCGCTTTCATTGTCATCGGATTCGGATCCTAAATCAAGCTCGTCCTCTTCACTGCCTTCCTCTTCATCATCTTCCAGATCCTCATCCTCATCCTCATCTTCAGAAAATTTACCAGATAATGGCTTGCCCCCTTTAGACTGGCGTGATTCGACAACTGGGCGTGACTGTGGACGGCGAGATTGCTTTTTCTGAACTCGCTGAGCTTTGCGCTGTTCCCTTCTTGATAGCTGTCTCCTAGGTTTTCCTTTTCCTTGAGATAAGGTGGAAGGCTGCTGAGCATCTAATTCCTTTAGCAACGCGGAGGGCAATGCCAATTTCCGCTTGGGGCCTGGTCCCATTTCGGGCGAAGATGAAGTGAAGAAGTCGGTGTTATTCTATAAGTTTCATACAGATTCCGCTTCTATAAACTTATAAAAAGTTGCAGTTTGAATTTTAAGAGTGAAACTTTTGATAGTTGAGACCTTCAACCCAAGAAAAAAATCCAAGTCTGGCATAGTACAGTTATATTAGTGGGTCTTGGTTGAAGTTTAGTGGTTGGGCTTTAGAGGTTTAGAGCAGGTACATCTAGAACGCCCCACCGCGGGAATCCCACCTTTACCTTCTTTGCGCCAGACTTCCAAACATTGATTTATTCATCGTCGGATGCGGGGCCGATCTAATATTATCACCATCACCACATCATCATGGGCGTCCTCAGTAATGACGAGGTATAACATATACCCCATATATTGATTTCCCTTTTAGCTGACTTTGTGTCTGAGCCTTTGCTAATCAACCTCAACACAGTTCTTCGTCAAGCTCACCGAGCTCTTCGATAAGAAGAAAGGCAAGGACCATGGTTCTATAGTCCTGGTGCAGAAACGATGTATATATATCCCTTCAGTCTGTCTAACATGTATCGTTTCTGACGTCGCCCTTCTATATAGTATCTTACGATCAACCCATACCCGAAGCAACGAACGACACTGTTTTCCCCGACCTGCATCCTCCAAAGCCTGTCCCCGTGTTAATTCGAGCAACGAATGCGAAGGGGAAAGCCCGTCGCGAGGATAAGATCAAGCTGTCCACAGTTGTCGAGCCCGACTCGCTTCCTACCTTCTTTGAGAAATACGCCGAGGTGTGCAAGCTAGGCATGACTACATTGAAACCGAGAGATCGCAGCAAGAGGAAGGGCAAGGCAAAGAAGAAGAAGGGCGCAGCTGCAGCGACTGGTTCATGATGTTATTATTTCATGATTCCGCAACGAGAGCCCATGATATTAATTTACCGCGACGTCCAATCGTCCTCCCAGGCCCACAATAGCATACAACTACGCCGACGTGGCATACCATGCGCCGCCATGCATCTTAGAGATATCTATTTGGAATGGTAAATGTGGCTATACATACAAGGTAGTTTACGAGACTCGACCCTACTACACTTGCTCGATGAACCTAGGTAGTCGAGCTGCCAGTTTTGAGAAATGGGCCCAGGGGCAGAGTATCTAACTTCAAGAACATCAACTCGAGTCCTGCTCGAACTGCTCTGATGCACAGAATTCGTATATGACTTTGCCAACTTCACTCGCCAACTGTGTTCTCCTCCCCGTGTGCTCTCTGAAACATCATGTCGCATGATTCACTGGCCCGCGGTCGCCGCAGCAGTGTGATGTTCGCGTGTGATAGAACCATCACCCTCTTCCTCCAGACTTTCCTGCTGCTCTCTTAAATCTCTACAGCCTGAGCATTCTTTCTTGATAGGCTTTCGAGGATTACCCACGTACATACA
This sequence comes from Hypoxylon sp. CI-4A, assembly GCA_002120315.1. Lineage (NCBI taxonomy): Eukaryota > Fungi > Ascomycota > Sordariomycetes > Xylariales > Hypoxylaceae > Hypoxylon > Hypoxylon sp. CI-4A. The sequence goes on along the minus strand of KZ111655.1, from coordinate 27,456 downwards.
CAAGCTATCTGGACACTTGACTGTTGGGTCCATGTTGTCGCAGCTGGCAAGTTTTATGATTTCTACCCATGTCCGCTTGCATGTAGAACACTTCTGATAATGGAGCTCGCACATTTGAGCCTGTCGAGGTGAAGGGTCAAAAATACAATTAAGTTCTAATTTCAAAAAAAAAAAAAAAAAAAAAATCGATAGGTACTCTTCCAAAAATGGTCGCGGTAAGTAGATGATCCGTATATTGCTAGATTTCAAGGGGCTACTCGCTTTTTCAGGGCTCGCGATGAAGCTACTACTTTACTATTAATATAAAAATACGTGACTCATGAGGGAAACAAATGGGAAGTCAGCCGAGTCGGCAAGAAGAATCACTCGTATCCGACACGTTGCAGAAAGTAGCATTTTCTATTTGCCTGTTTGCGAACATGGGCAATGCGTCATGTCCAAATCCTACAACCAGCCCCGTCTATCACGTACTACAATGTAGTCTATGTTCATCAGCATGCAAACCAAGCCGTCTTTCGTTGACCTACACTCAAGGCTAGCTTTTCAAGACCTACATGGACCATACAAGACACAATTCTATACCTTCTCACCAGTCTCTTTATCTTCTACTGCCTCTGGCTGAAGAAGTCTTGATAGATAAACCGCCATCTAATTCTGGAAAGCCCGAATGCTTATTTTTTTGGTTGCGTACAATCTAATTCTGGAACATCTCCCGAAGCTTTCTCGTTTCCTCGTGGGGCATCTATGAACCAGATAGCCACCTTTTGATAACGCAAATAGTAGAAAAAAAAAAGAAACCCCTTTTTTTGTGTCCTGCATAATTATGGAGCATTGAGTACTCCCAATGTCGTTTTGTATCGGTTGATCACAAAGCAACAAGCCGGAAATCAGCATCCCACCCTTCCCGAAACTACTTGCTTGCAATGGGACTCGTCGTTAACAACAATCATCTCAACCCCTGGTGTTTCTCCGCAATGAGAACCTTGGTTTGCTGATATTGCCAGAAAGGGCGTACATGTTGAATAGAAAAGAAGGGAAATTAAACGAATGCGGTGCGGTGCTGGAGGAAAGGGCTAAATAATACAAATTTGCAGTGGCTGGCACGCCTGCTCGTTATTTTCCGATACACTCGATCGATGGTCGTTTATGCCGCATTCATGCTGAGCAATAGCGGTACCCGGGGTTTCTTGTTCTTCCCCGAAGGCCGAAACGAACCACGCAGCGGTTGTATATCCTACATAATCTGGTCCTGGGTCAGACCACCGTGCGCATCCGTGTCCATGCTATCGCCTCCACCTGGTGTGACGTATTTAACGAAACTCAGACCGAGAGGTCGGTTTCCATAATGATAGCCCTGGAACTTGGAAATCGCTGTTTCGGCAGTCGCCGTACTGTCGAAACGAACAACGCCGGTGCCACGAGATCGTCCGCTGGGTTCGTACTGGATCTCGGCCTGTTCAACCTTACCGATAGTAGTGAAGAGCTCAATCAAGTCTTCGTTACTTGTTGACCAAGGAAGCTAGCAAACCACTGTTAGTAAAGGTATCCTCCCGAAATGGATAACTCGTTCGACTCGCGGGGTCTTACATTGCGGACGTAAATGATCTCACTTGGATCAGTTCCCGAAGTTGCGAAATCGGTGAATGGATTGGGAGCGGCCGGGCTAGAGGTTGTGCCATCGAATCCGGCACCACCGCCACCACCACCACCACCGCTCGGAGGTCCACCATAGCCTCCACGGCCACCACCGCCGTAGCCGCCACCGAAGCCACCACGACCGCCACCAAAACCACCACGACCTCCGTAAGAACCGCCACGACCACCAAAGCCGCCGAAGCCGCCTCCTCTAAAAGAGCCGGGTCCTCCCTGGTGTGCGAAGCGGTCCTCACGAACCTCGAGGAGACGACCTTGCCATTCAAAACCGTTAAACTGCTGGATAGCGTTACGCGTGTCTTCTGGATGTTCGAACATGACAATTCCTGAGCCTTTAGGTCTACCGTCTGGACCTAGATGAACATCGGCTCTGATGACTTGTCCGTTTCGGGCTGTCGTGGGGCATGGTTAGTGCACGAGGCGCATCGAAGGATTTATAGAAGTAGCTGGATGGGGGAGAAACTAACCTGATTGGCGGAACAAGTCTTTGAGGTCTTGCCAGCCTGCGGTGTACGGAAGCTATAGTTCGAGTCAATACCACGATCTGTTTCCTGAGACAATGTTAATAAGGGGATGGGAATGAACAAACGTTGGAAACATAGATCTGGCGATTGCCACCAGTCATTCCACCGCCGCCGCCACCACCGCCGCCGCCGTAACCACCACTACCACCACCACCACCACTTCTCTGAAGAAATTGCTAGGTTGCAAGGAGAGGC